>PVJL010020606.1:0-11781 GCA_004026885.1 Lyroderma lyra
TGTATGGATCGCGGATCTGGTGGCAGGGTGCACACGGACTTGGGCCACACCGCCACACCGTGGCACTGCCCAAACACCTGCGCTGGCAACAGGGGGGACATATCTGCAGCCACACAACGGGCTGAGCAGTAGTCCTTTAAGGGCTGAGCTCCAAGAGGATGAGAAGAAAGGACTCTATGCTCTGAGTGCCTGGAGGCACTTCTGGGCCCTCTGCCCTCATGACTTGATCATTTTGTGTGACGTTGAGCACACGCACTCAGGCAGCTGGTACTACAGTGTGTGTCTGTCCCTACTGGCTGTGTGGCACTTGTACACGTGTATGTTAGTCAGGCTGGATATAAACACTGTATTTTCAAATTGTCTCAGGGTGGACACAGCCAATGCAGCAAGGACCAGGCACAGCATAGGTGTAGAAAGACTGATGGGGACGAGTGAGGTGTGACATGCCCCTTGTCCTGACTGAGTTCGGGGACAGCAAGATCAGATAAGGAGATTGCAATGAGGGGTCCCCCTGGGAGGGCACTCTTAGATGGCCTAAAAGAAAATGTAAGATAGCCACTAAAGTGCATAGGTTTCCAGAAAGTACCCTAATCATAAGGAATTTTGCAGGCTAGTGTGGCGCCTCTTATTTACTTAGAATTGTATGCAAGTGCACACCAAAAGCGCACTGAACCTCTACAAATGAACACCGTCAGCCAATGTGCCACTTCCCACTTCTGCCTGCAAACGTGGACTGTGAAGCTGAGAGGTAAAGGGACTTGCACGCACCCCCGTGTGTGTGTGTGTGGGGAGGACAAGGCGAGGGGCTCTGCGACGCAGACTCCAGCCTTCTGACAGCAGGAGAAGCGTCCTCTGTGCCACAGGTCGGAGCAGCGGTACCCGGCGTGAACCATCCGCACCTCACGCCCAGGATGACCCCCATCGGTCTGAACAAATCAATCAACTAGATGAAGAAGATTTGCATGAGATGAGATAAATAAACAGATATTCTGTACTGATACATAACATTATAGGTAGGGAGAGGTCCTCCATACAGAGGCGTGTGCGTTTAAAAATATTCCAGGACGCAGTCGAGTTTTAACAACCAGAGGCTCTGTGCCCCTTTGACAGATGCTCCGTTCACCGCTCCGTGTTTTGCGTGATGCCAGGCAGAACGCAGACTTCCTGTTTCCGGTGCAGGGCGCCGCCAGCTGTGAGGTCCACTCCCCCAGCCTGTGCCCTCCCCCAGCCTCGGCCCTCCCCCGAGCCTGGGCCCTCCCCCGAGCCTGGACCCTCCCCCGAGCCTCGGTCCTCCCCCGAGCCTCGGCCCTCCCCCGAGCCTGGATCCTCCCCCAGCCTGTGCCCTCCCCCGAGCCTCGGCCCTCCCCCCAGCCTGGGCCCTCCCCCGAGCCTGGGCCCTCCCCCGAGCCTGGACCCTCCCCATGCGACGGCGCACCGCAGGGCAGAGCCGTGAGTCGTAAAGGACCGGCCCGCAGATGGGGCTACAGCCGATTTTATCTGCCCGCTTTTAAACAACGCTTCTCGTGGCATCTCACGGTTCCCCCTCAGGAAATTACTTCATTGTATAATTGCCCTGGATGCCAGCGGAATTTTCTTAAATGTCCAGTTTAAACTGCTGCTTTCCTCGTCTCAGGCCATCGCTCTCTATTACGTCGCGATTCAGCCCTTTTCAGTAGTCGCTGTCTCTTTTGAAAAGGACGGAAGTGTGGCCGCACCCCTGCAGGCCCGCTTGAAGAACACAGATAATCATCCGGTTTCTTAAAAGAAACAAAGACCAAAGCAAGTAAGCAAGTAAACAACAACAAACCTGCTGATTTTCCTGCCTCTGTGTTTCTTCAGCCACTTAGAAACAATTGACGGGGGCTAACGGAAATGCCCCGGGCTGTGCCGTGTGCGCCGTGGATCTTCCGATGTCCCATTGCGCAAAGGTGAGCACACTCATGTTTCTTGAGGTGTTTTACGCAAAAGAAGAGAACACCTTGGCACAGAGGTGCCTCCTGACTGACTTGCTCAAGAACCCAGGAAAATCAGATACAAACACACACACACACACACACACACACACACACACACAAACAAGAAGTTGGGGAGTCTTATGATGGCATTACAGCAATGGGATCTTGGGTTCTTTCAAAGCTATTAACACAGTAAAAATTTGGGGGGACCTGAGGAAGCAGTATGGCCTGAAGGTATTTTCTTGGGCCATTCCTGTGGGGCCCCTGGAACTTTGAGCAAGAAACGTGGTTCCGAACTTCACAGGAAGCTGCCCCGTGTTGAACACCAGGACTTCTGTCTTTCCACGCCTCACCTCCCCCCTCCCCACCCCTGCGCGCCCTCGTGCCCGCTGTCGGCACCAGATACTGAAGGAGTGAGGCCTTGAGCACTCACACGTCCCTCTCCCCCAACGAGATGCTGTCCGGCTGAGTCGATCTGGGCCTGTGCATCCCCAGGGGTTCTTTGCTTGACAGTCTGTCAAATCCACTTTCAGTGTTCACCCCTGTTCAGATTTACGTCTTCCCCTGGTTGCTCAGCATCTGCCCTCTGCCCTCTCCTCTTATGCCAATACTGAGAGTAAAATGCAGTAAAGCAGCAAATGAAACAAATGAAATAGCAACCATCAACATCAGAGCACTCCCGGAGCTTCTGGAGAATACTGTCGCGGAGCAGCCCCAGGCCCAGGAGAAGAACCAGGTTTCCATGAGGACGTCAACTAGGAAATGCTTTGCCTGCGCAGAAGCAGCACATCAGACACCTCTGCCCCCGCTGCGTGCACCCGATGCCCAGGGCACCCGAGAAACAGCTCCAAGCGTGAGAAGTTCCTGCCACTGATGACACAACGCGGCAAATCTTTTTCTAGAAAAGATCGGAGGTTGCGAATCCGCACGGAAGGCCGGTGATAAGACCTGATCTTGAAACAGGCACGGAAGCTGAGAACGACAGGAAAATAATCTCATATCTCTGAAGAGGACAACTTTCTTAGTAAAGAGGGTTTGGGCCATAACAACGGGGGAAGAAGTAAAGATTTCTGGTCTCGTGTAGAAGTGGCAGAATTCTTTTTCCTGGGCCATCATGGACAAGAGTTTGCACCATATTTTTTAATCCAGGGGGGAAAGGCAGTTGGTATCAGATTTCAGTGTTGTGATGGGGACTTGGGGTCCCTCCCAGGCTGTCTCCGGATTCAGCTCCGTCTTTGTGTGTTTTACTCTGACAGATTATAGCCCCTGCGCCTCGCGATGCAGCTCAGCACAGGGCACCTGCACGCAGAAGTTTCCGTCCAAGAGGGAAAGGAAGGTGCGCACTGCCGAAGGTGTGCTGTGCGTGCAACACAGCTGCTCAGTGTGGGGAGCCCCTCCGCGTTTCCGGCTCACCCCAGCCACGCTCACGGTAGCTGTAGCTCAGGGCCAGACCTTAGCTACCACCGTGCTCACGTCTGGCTTCTGAATGAGGAGCGCTTTCAGGTCGAATCCATCCGGCTTCTTTACGAATCCTGGCTGAATGATCGTCCCAGGGCTGTCCAGAAAGTCCCCAGCCACGTAACGTGGACCAGGCGTGCGTGGCTGGTGTTCTCCAGAAAGCCCTCGGTACTGCCTAGCGTCCATTCAGGAATCCTCGGAAGCCCCTGCGGCCTGTTAACTCTTTGTCATGCTTTCAAGGTGCGGTCAGTCAGGCCCCTTGTGGACTTGCAAGGACTCCTTCTGTCTAGTCACCTCTTCCTCCCATCGACCCGAATCACAGCATGGATGTGTTCTGCATTTCTTTCCTTTTCTCTCAGGCATTTCTCGTGGCTGGGACTGTAACCCACCCACCCAGCACGGCCGCATAAAGGCACAGCCGGACGCACTCTGCTCCTAAAATCCTGTCGTGACGGGGCTTTCTCACCTGAGACCTAGGACTGACTTCTTACGATTTTTACTTATTTATATGCCACTGACGTAATTAATCCTGAAAACCCACAAGCTTTCCGAGAGCTGGGCTCCCCCGATGGTGGTGCGAAGTCTTAACATCAGTACATGTGCAACGGCAGCTTCGTTGGGTAGATGCACTCATGGTCACTCTCGTCCCCTTCTGTATTTATAGAGGCTCGTGAGAGATCCCCGTGTCGCTACATCTATGTGACTATTACTGTCGTTTTAGGTGTAAATACCAAATCTTTCACCATTAAGAATTTAAGGAAGAAAGGTCCAGAAATACTGGCACGGTGGCATTATCTCCGTGCATTCGTGGAGGAAATAGTGCACACAGGCACTGTCACCAAAAGATGTCACAGTTGGAAGCAGGGTTGGGATATTATGTTTTGATACATAAACACGGTTTCTATAGAAATAAAATAACTATATTTGTACTCTTGTTTTAGGACTCTGATACCATTTTTAAAAACTACACGCTCTTCTTAATATGGTTCTGTTGGCGAAGTCTGTGACCGAAATACCGTGTTCAGATAAGTTGGAGGGACCGTGCACGTCACGCCTTCCTCTTGGCAATTCATCACATAACGTGATAGAGGAAGGGTTTCCGGACAGTTTGTAAAAAGATTGTTTAACTGTCGTTACACACGTCTCCCGATTATAACTGTCCTGGAGGATTCTTTCATATGTAACGAAAAGCATCCCGAGCAAAGGCCTTCCGTGGACGTAATTGAGAAACTGCCATGCTGAGGTCCTCTTCGGATGCAACCCCCAGGCATCTGCTTTAAGTTCACCCGGGGGTGAGGCGTTTACAACACTTGCTTTCTGGTGTGTCAGTGACCGACGCTGCCTGTGATGGGTGAGGGCCAGGGCCCAGGCGAGGCGTGGGCCTCCACCTCCGTCCGCAGCGGCTACCGGTGCATTCGGAGTACAGGCAGCAGGAGGACGGGGGCGTGGAAGCTTCCCATCACGCCCCCGCTGCTCACAAAACGGGGGGCAGAGTCTAACACGCGTGACTAGGTCTCAAAGGCTCTGTGACAGCACTCCCTCCTCCCCAGTTGGACTTGTTGTGTCCTTGAAATGTCTCTCAGGAAGCTCTTCCCCCATAGGGACCCCCCACCTGTGTTACAGTGATTTATAACTTTATTCTAAATCACTGTCTCTCAACACAACTGTCAGGTTAAGGTAAAAGGCGGCACGAGGTGAGCTGTGGAATAGCATAACGCTCAATGTCAAGCTTCAGTGAAAGTACAGAAGGAGGCTCGGTCTGAAATAGTATCCGAAAAGGTGTATGCCACGGAAGTCAGGTGTCGGAGGGTGAAAGCGTGTGACACGTTTGGAGAAGTGTCACCAAAGAGGAAGGATCTGTGCCGTGAGCGTGACATGGTCCAGATCCGTGGGAGAGGAGGTTCAGTCAGTCTGGGGACCCTGAAAGGGTAAAATTCCCAAGAATTCTATATAAAAAAAGGATAAGCATTCAGATTCACATTTAAATCCTTGAATTTGGGATCACTGCCAAGGTCAGAGGGCTAAAACAGAGCTGTCCCGAAAGTATGCAGCCACGCACCATGAGAAGCAGAGGCACTGATGGCGGCTGCTTTCCGGACGGCCCTCGTGTATTTAAAAAAAAGAAGAAACTCCATGGCTCAGCCTCTCTTCCCACTGGGGAAAGGTGCCGATCAGGCAAACGCAGAGCTCCTTCTCAGAGCAGCTATTGGTTTATGAGCTACTCAGCCCATTGGTGTAAATGCTCAATTAAAAAAAAGGCAACATCTTCTTTCCCCAACATTTTTCACGGTTAGGGCTCGCCGACGACGAAGCCCCCAGTAGCCTGAGCTTTGCGAAAACGGGACTGACTCCACTGGGAACGACGCTAATGAGAGCGTGTGTAGATGTTCTTTTAAAGCAAAAAAAAAAAAAAAAAAAAAAAAAAAAAAAAAAAAAAAAAAAAAAAAAAAAAAAAAAAAAAAAAAAAAAAAAAAAAAAAAAAAACAACAACAACAACAAAAAAAACAGTAGTATGAACTTAAGAAATGGAAATCTTTTACGTAGAGATTTTAACGAGTTGTTTAACTCTGTCTCCAACTAAACAACAGAAAATGGAAAAAAACATCTAACATAGAGCACGTGATAATAGGACAAACAATGAGAATTATCCTGATACACTTTCCATTTGCCTCTCAGTGGAAATCGTGGTTTTTAGGCAGCGAGTATAAAACATCAAACTGTGAGGTCTTGCACTGTGATAGTAAACTGAATGCTCTCAAGGTTTATTCCCCCATTAAACATGTCCCAAAGACCAAAGGTGACGTTCAGAGTTCTGTTACTATTTTTCAAAGGTTGCCCCAAGTCCACCTTAACTGCAGATTGTACAGGGAACTAAACGTGTCGGGATTAGACGAACTTTCAGAAGCCTCTTCTAAAAGTGTTTGCGAATATGCCCTGAATCTTTGTGACTAAATTATTGTTGTATTTTACCTTCTTTTAAGTTACTAGGATAAACATGAGCATCTTTTGAGTTGCTGACTTCCTGCCAGAACTAGTGGTGCTTACGTTGTATGAGTCGATGTGATCAGTGCAACTAGACCACGCCGCTTCCAATTTCCCTTTAAACAAAGAAATCCTGTCTCCCAGGTAGACAGCGGAACGGGGATGGAGGTGGGATGGGGCTTGAGGTAGGACTGCTGTTACCAACACACTCAGGCTGCCCTAATGGGGGAACTACAGCGACAGATACTCATCCATCGTAAAACTAAAGCCAAGGTCATTTCAAAAACGTGAAGTCAGTGAGTGGATGACATAGACCCTGTAGGATTAGACTCAGAAACTCCTGTTGGTTAAGTGTTTGCCCACCATACCTCCCAATGTCATTCCAGGTCACGTGCAACCTAGTACAGGAATATATTTTCCGTGTCTTCATGACGCAGTGCTCCGAGGGGCTAACGGGGGTATGTAAGCAAACACATAGTGGAAGAGAGAATGAACCACGCTGGTGGTAAAAACATGACCTTCCTCCACAAGGTCAAATAGCTTTATTTTGATTAAACACTACAATACAGTATATATCCATTAAAAAAGAAAACTTCAGAGAGTATATAAATTATTCCTTCCATTCAGCAATCCTTGTCTTTTCCATGACAGCTTTGGTACAATATGAGTTCAGTAAATAATTCTTAAATAGTTTTAGCATCACAAACTCAACACAAAATACAAAACTAATAATCCAAATTAGGGATATGAGAGTCTACACAGTGGTATTCAGTGGTAGGAGAAAATCTTACCTTGATGAATTCATGTCACTAGCTAAGCTAGAAGTGCATTACCTAGCGGACATGACGGAAATATGCACCATTGACCACTAATGTGTGTGTTAGTCTTTGTGATTTTTACAGAACACCAGCAGCAATCGCTTGGGTGTGGAGTGAGTGCTCATGTCCTCCACCAGCTTTCCCACCTCGCCCTCCCCTTAAAGGCCATGAGTGACATCCGAAGACAGGTGCCACACACAGAGCGCTCAGAATTTGACCTGCCACCCAGTGTTGCTCATGCTCGCACAGTTTGTCCTGCAGCTAGCCGACATCACGGGGACAGTGCTGGAGGGACAGTGTGGGCCAATCAGCCTCAGGTTGTTCTGAGGGGTCGGCGGTGTGACATTACAGTACACGGGCATTCCAGTGGCTGGGAGTGACCCTTGACCTGCCTGGTTAGGTAGCATGATTGGCTGTTGGTATGACTGCTGGGACAGTCCTTGAGAACCTTGGGTCATTGGCACCTGTAGGAAGACACAAAAGAGAACCTTCATGAAGAGATTGTTTTTGGGTGCCCAGTGAGCTCCTGTGGTATCATGAAAAATGTTCAACATTGGTGTTAATAGACCTGATAGGTCACCAATCCCGGGTCTAACTTTAATAATCTGTGTCACATATGGCAAGTCACTCAACCTCTCTGACTCCCCAGAGCAGTGGTTCTCAGCCTCCCTAACGCCGCGACCCTCTAATACAGCTCCTCACGCTGTGGTGACCCCCATAAATTACTGTCGTTGCTACGTCATAGCTGTCATGTTGCTGCTGTTGTGAATCGTCATGTAAGTAACTCATACGTGTTTTCCGATGGCCTTAGGCGACCCCCGTGACAGGGTCGTTCGACCCCCAAAGGGCTCGTGACCCACAGGTTGAGAACCGCTGCCCTAGACCGTTTGCATAATGACACCTACTCCCAAGTGCCACCTACAGGGTCAGACAACACACGTCTGACACGCAGTGAACGCTCGGGAGGGTTCTGAGCTTCCTCCCTCTCGCCTGTGTCCCTCCATGGACTACAGTCTGGACACCCCACTGCGAATGTCTGTCTGGAAGGCCAGGCTCCCTTTCTGGTTTGATGCAAAGTGGCCTGGAACCATCCACGGCAAGACGGGCTTTCGTCCCAGGCACCGAACTCACGCTCAACCTACAGCCTTGGAGAACCCTGGACTCGGAGCTGGAGGTACAGGGATGCAGTGTGAGTGAGGGCTGCCGGGGAGGAGGGCTGAGGCGGGGTGGGGCAGGGCCAGGAGTTCCTGATGCGGCTCAATTTAAGGATGAAAGCGTCTTACTGACCTTCCATTCCACTTCCAATGAACTCCTATTTCAGGACATAAATCACAAAGGAGTGCAGAACACTTTGTAAACACTTAGCATAGGTTAGTCTGGAAAACGCAATTGTTAGGCTCCATAAATGCCCCTTTAAATAAATCTGAAATGCCATTTTAAAATCTCTTAGAAGTATGGTGAAAAGCAGTTTTCTTTGGGGGGGGGGGTGTACAAACGGGAATGGACTTTGTCGGTGAAGGCTGTCTTCCAATAAGGAAACGTTCAACAGGATGCCCAGGGGTCTTCGTGAGCAGACACCGAGACTAAGGAACCCCCTCCCACGAATCGGCGTATACGGGGAACCACGCTTAGCGGGGCAGAAGCGTGCGTGTGCCCCTCTCTACGTGTGTATTATAATCCTGACTCAGTCAGTACCAGTGGTGGCTGTGCTAGCACCCACCACCCGGCCAAGCATCGACGCGGGGAGACCCTGCAGCCCCTACTCTATGCCCCACGACGCCCATGCTGCTGACGTGCACCTGGTACGAAGACATCGTTGGGTAGGAGACCATCACGCTTTGCACCGCAGTTCCTGGTGGGTTGCTCATCACGCCCTGACTCTGAGGCGGCTGCTGCACTCCCATCAGGCCTTGGAACCCTTGTTGACCAGACATGACTGGCTGGTAACCTGTGAAGAAAAAAACACCTTTTGAACTGGCCGTACCGGGGATAACACAGGTGATACCTGGTGGGATGAGAGCGCTTGTTTCCAAGGCAACCTTCAGACACCTCCATCTCCACCTCAGGAATATGTTGTCCAAATGCGTATTTTGTGAGAATGCACTTTGTTGCTTCTAGGAGTAGACATGGATACGGCTCCCCGAAAACTGGCATTTCCATCCTTACGCAGAGAGGTTCAACGAGCATGGTGTCAAAACGGTGAGTTCTTCACGGCGCGAACACGGGAACCTCAACTGACATCAGCTGACAGCTTATAAATGATAACTTTCATAGATGTCTTTTGCTTTTGTTCTGAAGATACTCAGAGAATTCACAATTAATCAAGTTTTCTTCTAATTAAATTGACTTACTCTCTTACTCTCGCTTTTCAGCACAGCCTCATTGCACCAGAGACCACCCAGGAGCCCACTTCTGTTGTCCGTGTCCTTGTGAACCAAATGATTCGCTACCTCAATTCAGTGCCTGCTTCCTGAGGTGAGAGGCAAGGACAGGTGAGACGCGTGGCATGCTTTTGTTCTACTGCGCCACAAGCTCCTATGGGACGCTCGGGTGGAGCGCTGCACTCAGGGACCGTGCACGCATCGCACCGAACGCAGCGTTTACATGTATCTGCCTTGTGTCCTTCTGGGTGGGCATCTGGTTGGGTTTCTTTTCCTTCCTTTTTGGTGGGACAGAATTTATTTGTCCTATTTATTTTAATCTCCACCACAATAATTTAAGTATGTTTTTTTAAAAATTTAAAAATTATTTTCAATTCCAGTTGGTATTCAACATTATTTTATATTAGTTTCAGGTGTCGAGCATAGTGGTTAGCCATCTCTGTAACTTATGAAGTGACCCCCCCCCCCAGAAGGACAGTCCCCACCTAGCACCACACGCTATTATTACAGTATCACTGACTGCCTTCCCTTGCCGAACTTCATGGCCCTGTGTCTACTCTGTAGCCAGCAATCCGTACTTCTTAGTCGCTTCACTGTTTGTACCCAGCTCCCCCCAGTCCGCCTTCCTCCGGTAGCCGTCAGTTTGTTCTCTGTATCTGTGAGTCTGTTTCTGTTTTGTTTAGTCACCTGGTCCACATATAAATGAAATCATACGGTATTTGTTGTGCTCTGACTTACTTCACTTAGCACAACACCCCCTAGGACCGTGCGTGTTGTCATACAGGGTAAGATTTCGTTCCCTTTTATGGCAGGGTGACAGTCCATTGCCCGTGTGCCACCTCTTTATCCAGCTGTCCACTGATGGGCACCTGGGCTGCTTCCATACCTTGGCGATTGTAAATAATGCTGCAGTGAACATAGGGTGCATGTATCTTCTTTAATTGACGTTTTGGGTTTCTTTGAATAAATACCCAGAAGCGTAATTGCGGGGTCATAAGGTAGTTTTATTTTTCATCTTTTGAGGAACGTCCACACTGTTTTCCACAGTAGCTGCACCCACTGGCAATGCCACCAACGGTAAGCGAGAGTTCCCCCTTCTCCACGTCACGCGACCTCTTGTTGCCTGCTGCCGTATCATTGACGATGGCCGTTCTGACAGGGGAGGTGACATCTCATTGTGGTTTTACTGTGCATTTCCCTGATGATTAGTGATGCTGAGCATCTTTTCCTAACTCCTGTGACCACTGGCCGTCCATGTGTCATCTTTGGATAAGTGTCTATTTTTAAAAGAAGGTTGTAAACTGTTCTTACAGATGTTGGGAAGAGAGTGACCACGTAGGTGAAAACGATGTGGTGGCAGAGAAATGAAGTGGCACATTCTCTTCACGCTGTGAAACCAGGTCCTTCCCGAGCTCGTGCTGATGACCAGATGGAATTCCTGAGAATAAGGGCAACGGCTGTCTCCATGAAGCTCTCCGAGGGGGAGACTTCTCGTCACACGAACACCGAACTAAGTTTTACAATCGATATGCACCGTTAATAAGTAACTGGACTTGGGTACATGTGAGAGTTTCACCTTTCTGTTGAGGAAGGCGAGGAAGGATAGAATGGGGTCTCAGTCTGGGGAGGACAGTATTTTACTATCCTTGGGCACACAAAGGAGTGTTTTCACTCATTTTAGGAATGCTGTGGGACCAGGGCTCGCAGGTCGTCACGGAGTCAGGAGATCAGCTCTGAGCACCAAACAAGATGAAACAACGTGCGATCATTCCGGAAAACCTGCGAGAGGGAGCCCAGGGAGGCGCCAAGCGGTCGGCGGGGAGGGTACGTGGCACTGTGTACGTCGCCCTTTCACCTTCTTGTCGCGCTCTGGTGGTGTCTTCCGTCACGTGACTCACCCCACTTCGTTCTCACGGCACCGTTAATCCACTGAGCTACCTGGGATTTTTGTAAGGACACCCCCTATTAAGAATATAATTCTGGGTGAGGAACACACTTGGCATTATAGAGATGATGTCTTATAGAATGGTACACTTTAAACCTAGATAATTTAACTAACCAATGTCAATAAATTTAAATAAATAAACATACATAAATAAAGAAAGAAGAATATAATTAAGATTAATGACCCCCTTCCCACCAGCCCACATGGTGCCCATAGTGGACAGTCAGTGACTTCCTCTAATA
>PVJL010020607.1:0-11786 GCA_004026885.1 Lyroderma lyra
GTCATTCCAGGACGTGGCCGTGGACTTCACCCAGGAGGAGTGGCGGCGGCTGGAGCCTGCCGAGAAGACAACCTACAGGGATGTGATGCTGGAGAACTACAGCCATCTGGTCTCCGTGGGTGAGGGGAGCTGCTTCCTGAGATGCTGCTGTGTGGGGGCTTCCAACTTACTGTCTTATCCTCGAGTTAGGAGAAATACTTGATAGGACCTTGAATCCCTTTTGGGTACCAGGAGCCTTTCTATCTCACTTCTCTATCAAAAGATGCTCATTTTGATAAGGTGCAAAATGGGGCACCGTGTTATGCGGCCTCTGAGGCAGCACCTTCTGCTTAGAGGTCTGAAAACTGACTCACTGGTCCAAGTCCATCTCCTTTTCCTCTTCACAGGGTATGACAGCACCAAACCAAATGTGATCATTAAGTTGGAGCAGGGAGAAGAACCGTGGATAGCAGAATGGGATGTCCCATGTCACAGTCATCCAGGTCAGTTAGCAGGGCGTTACATTGTTAGAAATGGCCACCCCAGACCTTCGGCAGTGACTGACAGTCTCCATGGCTCAGGTGTCCTAAGTCACACCTCCCAGGACCCAAGCGGCACTCTCCGTTCAGCACATACATGCAAGCTCCCTGTCTGCTTTTACATTGGATTGACGTTTGTAGGGATGGCCCATGCTCATCGGAAGTGAGGATTTGTTCCTTGTCCCTCTTGCACTGGCATCTTCAGTGACTGACCTACCACTTGTCATCACAGAATTCCTTTGTTTTCAGGCGTACAGAAGTCTGACAGAAAACCGTACTCAAGACTTTCATGTCCATTCTTTTTATCTTCTGTTTCCTTTCCTTCCTTGCTGTGAAATGCCTGTGGTTTGTTTTCTGCCCATTTTCACTCCCTGCCCTGTGCACTCAGATCCCAACACCTCGTCCTCTTCCTGAGGTGGTGAGGCCAGTCGCTGCCTCCCAGAGGTGTGCACTTGCACTTCATTTGGGGGTGCTCCTCATTATTTGTGAGATGCTTCCTTGGTTGATTTGGTGGTGCAACACGAGCTGGGCCTTCCTTGTATCCTCAAGTGCTCCTCCATGTCTGTCTGTCTGTCTGTCTGTCCATTCCTGTATCCACTGTAGACGTTTAGGAACTGTTGCTCTCATAAGTGGGTTTTGGTTCATTTTTGCCTTCCTCGGCATTGCCCCCAGGACTTCTTTTCTACTTCTTTAGTTTTCTTCATGTCCATTAAAGGGATTCATCTCATGTCAACTTTTAGGACTGTTTAATTTATATTCATGCTGATTATCCAAATTGATACCATAAGCCTTTAACCTGTAGCCTGGTTTACCTGAGAGATGATGTTGACAGTAAGATAGTCCACTTCCTTCTCAGACTAAACTTTCCCAAATCACGAGTTCTGTGTAGCTTCCTCACCTCACTTTGTTCATTACATGTACTAATCTTTTCTCCCTGGTTTCTTTCTTCTGTTCTTTTATGAAAGGCTTTAAAAGTTTTATTCATATTCTTAGTTTTTTCTATCATCATTGTAAATGGTATATTCTCATATCTGGATTATAGTGAATTCTATTTGCACATTGCCAAATCTGTTTATCTATAATATCCCATTGATTGAATTGCCAAGCTGACAAGGTGAGCCTGTAACTATTCTGTTTTTAAATGGATTTTAAATTATCTTCTCCTTTGGTCCCACATAATATGGTGTGATGTTGCCTATCAAAATTAATGTTCTGGTGCTCGCTTCGGCAGCACATATACTAAAATTGGAACGATACAGAGAAGATTAGCATGGCCCTGTGCAAGGATGACACACAAAGTCGTGAAGCGTTCCATATTTTTTTTAGAAAAAAAAATTAATGTTCTGTTTTCCCAAATCTGTGTTAAATTACAGTTGGTCTGGATATCTAAATGTCTTCCATTGAGATTATCATTGTCCCTTTCTTTCTGTGCACATTTCTTGCCCAGATTATACATTTTCACTACTTTCTTAATTTTAATAAAAACCATACATAATATTTATCATTTGGAACATTTTTAAGTATATAGTTCAGTTGTGTTAACTATATTGACATTGTTGTTAAACAGAACCTCTAGAACTTTATTCTTTAAATTTGAGCTTAAAAGTTCAACTCCTATCTGAGGTTTCCTTTATTCTTCATTCACCATGCCAGTATCTCTTAATATCTCTTAATATGTATTCCACTTGGCAGTTGTTACCACATAAGTTAGATATGGTTATAGATTATATGCTCTGATATGTAGTGGCATATATTTGCTGCTTGAGGTTTTTTCTCTACCTGAATTATAATCCTTCAAAGAGGATGGATTTTTTTTACTCTGCTTTGACATGTAACCTATAGAAGGCATTCAGTTAGATTTTTTATTGACTGAGGAACTAGGTAAATGCAAGAACTTTACCTTTCATCTACTGAGAGGGTAATTCTGAACTACAGATTCTGATAAAACAGGTAGGGGTTAACTTTGAATTTGAAAGCACCTCATTTGATCAGAATGAACTATAATTTCTGATCACGGAGAGATTGAAAGAAAATAGATGATAGTCATAGTTTCCACAAGCATAGTTTTAGTTAGGGAAGAAGAACATAATCATATGAACTAGTTTAATACTCAATAGAATATTTATATTCAAATACAACTTTTTGTTAAAGCTGTTTTAAAATTGAAGGTGAGGAGAGCTTAAAATATTTCAAAGCTTTCCCTGAAATACAAATACGTTTTGAGTATAGCCAACAGTAGAAGTCACATTGCATGAACAAGAACATAAGTATAGACTTGGGGTTGGGAATGAGCCTCGGCTTCCTGGAACAGACGGTATTTTTGGGTGATTAATGCAATGCTAGTTTGATACACAAGGGCTGTCCAGAAAGTATCCAGCCATGTAATATGAAAAATAGAAGCATTTATGGCTGGGTATTTTTAGGACAACCTTCATGTATTGCAAATCTAGGTAATGAAATATCTTATTAGTAAATTATAACTTTCTTTGTTTTGTGTTGTTTTTTTCTGTTGGTATTGGGGTTTGGGGCTAAGTATATTATATATTTCTGATCACAGAACTGCAAAACTGTGATCATTGTTGCATTGTGTATGTATGAGAACACCTAACAATGGTTTAGAGAATTGAAAATTTTGTAAGATACATAGATAACATTAATATTGTCCTGGCAGCTTTAGGAATCTGATATTTAGGGTTTTACACTTAAGTTTCTTCCTTATCCCTTCTCCATGCTTTCCTTAGCCACACCTCTGTATGTATGTGTGTATTTCTGTCTGCCTTTCTTACATAACAAACAAGGGGAATATATGAATATACATTTTATTTGTGGAGATTAAACCTGAAACCAGCACCATTCCCACAATAGGGCACTTGAGTACCACTCCCATTCTGTAGTTGGTTTGTTGAGATTCACAGTTTTAATTTTATTTCCTTTTAGAAGAGATCTGGAAAGTTGATGACATTATAGACAGAATCCAAGAAAATGAAGATGAACGTTCAAGGCAAGCTGTTTATATAAACAGCAAAACCTTCATTGAAGAGAGAGAGAATGCATTTGATGAAACTTATAATACAGAAATGCACCTTTTTCCTTCAAACGTATCTCATAATTGTGTCTCATGTGGAAAGAATTTAGAATCTACTTCAGAATTAATTATTAGTGATGGAAGCTATGCAAGAAAGAAACTTGATGAATGTACTGAATGTGGGAAAACATATCATGGAGAGAAACCATACGAATTCAATCAAAATGGGGAAGGCTATTCTCAAAATGAAGAAAATGTTCTTCAGAAAATTAATATTTTAGAGAAACCATTTCAGTATAATGAATGCATGGAAGTCTTAGACAATGAAGCAGTTTTCATTACTCATAAGAGAGGTTATATGGGAGAGAAGACCTATGAGTGGAGTGATTCTGGATCAGAGTTGCTCCAGATGTCAAATTTTAATGTGTATCAGAGATCACAAATGGAATTGAAGTCCTTTGAATGCAGTGAATGTGGAAAGTCCTTCTGTAAAAAATCAAAATTTATTATACATCAGAGGGCTCACACAGGAGAGAAACCTTATGAATGTAATGTATGTGGGAAATCCTTCAGCCAGAAGGGAACCCTCACTGTACATCGGAGATCACACTTAGAAGAGAAGCCGTATAAATGTAATGAGTGTGGAAAAACATTCTGTCAGAAGTTACATCTCACTCAACATCTGAGAACTCATTCAGGAGAGAAACCCTATGAGTGTAATGAATGTGGGAAAACCTTCTGTCAGAAGACACATCTCACTCTACACCAGAGAAATCATTCAGGAGAGAGACCCTATCCATGTAATGAATGTGGGAAATCCTTCTCCCGCAAGTCAGCCCTCAGTGACCATCAGAGGACACACACGGGTGAGAAACTTTATAAATGTAATGAATGTGGGAAATCCTACTACCGAAAATCTACTCTTATTACACATCAGCGCACACACACAGGAGAGAAACCTTATCAATGCAGTGAGTGTGGAAAATTCTTTTCTCGGGTATCGTACCTCACTATACATTATAGAAGTCATTTAGAAGAGAAACCCTACGAATGTAATGAATGTGGCAAAACCTTTAATTTAAATTCAGCCTTTATTAGGCATCGGAAAGTACACACAGATGAGAAAGCCCATGAATGTAGTGAGTGCGGGAAATTCTCTCAGTTCTCATATGTCACCGACCATCATACAACTCCTTTAGGAGAGAAACTCTATGAATGTAATGAATGTGGGAAAACCTTTCTGGAAAATTCTACCTTGGATGGGCACCAGTCATTTCCAAAAGGGGAAAAATCCTATGAATGTAATATATGTGGAAAATTGTTTTCTGAGTTGTCATACTACACTGTACATTATAGAAGTCATTCAGAAGAGAAGCCCTATGGGTGTAACGAATGTGGGAAAACCTTCTCCCATAATTCATCTCTTTTTAGACATCAGAGAGTACACACAGGAGAGAAACCCTATGAGTGTTATGAGTGTGGAAAGTTCTTCTCTCAGAAGTCGTATCTCACTATACATCACAGAATTCATTCAGGAGAAAAGCCCTATGAATGTAGTAAATGTGGAAAAGTCTTCTCTCGAATGTCAAACCTCACTGTTCACTATAGAAGCCATTCAGGAGAGAAACCCTATGAATGTAACGAATGTGGGAAAGTCTTTTCTCAGAAGTCATACCTCACTGTACATTACAGAACTCATTCAGGAGAGAAACCCTATGAATGTAATGAATGTGGGAAAAAATTCCACCATCGATCAGCCTTCAATAGCCATCAGAGAATCCATAGGAGAGGGAATATAAATGTACTTGATGTAGAAAATCTCCTGTGAGGTTAAATCTCATAAGTTCCTCTGAATATAATCATTTGGTGTCAGGTCTGATAGTTCATGTTGCTGAATGGGGAAATGCATTTAGGCATTCGATTCATTTAAAGCTGAATTTTCACAGAGAATCATCCCTCAGAATGCAACAAAAAGCAAAGCCTTTAGCAAGACCCTACAACTCATTGGATGTCAAGTAATTTATACAGGAGTGAAACTTTATAAGTATTTAATATTTATGTGGATTGAAGTTGTATTTACATATCAGGGAATCATACCAAGACAAAATCTATTAAAATGATAAATGTGGATAATACATTGTCTTGGAAATACTACACTAAAAGCCATATTTCTGATGTAAAATCACATGTATATACAAAAGATATCAGAAGCTATCAGCGCTGAATACCTTCATTGTATAAAATGAAGTTTTCAAATCATCAGGAGTTGATACTGAGGTCAGTAGCATTAAATACCGATATGGAAGTTTCTATCATGTTTTAAAACTGTAACTCTTAATAATTCTATGCAATTCCATGCAAGTTTGGATTTGAATAATTTGTGAAAAAGCAGTATTCTTATTTGACTATCAAGGTGGCAAAATGTACTCACCCAGGTTAAAATGTTGATGAGATGTTTAACAGGTACAAAATAGTTAACTACATAATTTTCTATTTTTTAGGTGCCGGTACAAATGGGTTTCTAATAAATGCCTCACCAATAGGGGAAGTAGTGATTTTTGTATTTTTCAACTACATTTGAGCAAAAAAGATTTAATAGCACTATTTTCATAAGGTATACATAGGTAATTTGGAATTGCCTGTTTCAGTGAAAAAATACAACTGTACTTTTCATACTATCTAAAGTATGCCCAGCTATCATACTACTTTGTTTTTACCTATAGTTTGTGCAGTGTGCCAATATTATGTAATTTAGAAATTTTATCATACTTTTATTTGATGTGAATACAGTGTTATTATTTTGTGCACTGGCCCTTAATGCCAGTATTTTGAGACAAAATAATGCAAGTTTCTGGCAGACTTTTTTGGTTTATTAACTTGATGTCTTTTCTTCCATCTTTCCTTGCTAGAAGAGTTTTGGTGTCTGTAATTTCTTCACATGACTCAGAGGGCATATCCTGATTAGGCTAAACCAATCATTATAATTCCGTTCTGATTACTAGAAATTTTTATAGTGTTGACATGAGCCAGTTCTGGGCAAACAAAAGTGGTCAAATTTGATCCTTTCGCAGTTCATAAGTGTGATGATTGGGTGTTCACGCGCTTGTGTGAGATCTAGTAAGCAGGAAACTAATATAGTAAAATCACCATCCATTTATGTTCTTAGCAAACTCTGGATAGAAAGGAACTTAATTTAATTGGGTAAAGAGTATTTTAAACTACAGTCAACAGGAAATCTAATGGTCAAATACTGAAAGTTTTTTCACAAGATCAAAAAAATAGATAAGGATGTCTACTATCACTAATTTTATTCAGTACTGTGCAGAAGGACCTAGCCAGGAAAGTAAGGGGGGAAAAGAATCAAAGACATAAGCATCAGAAAGAAGTAAAGCTTTTATTTGCAGATTATATGATTTTGTACATAGAAAATTCTGAGGAATATACAGATAATTAGAATTAATGAGTATATTTAGCAAGATCCCTGCATATAAGATCATTATGAGGGAAAAAAAAATTTTTTTTTTTAGTATACCAGCAATGAACATAGGAAATGAAATTTTTAAAAGTAATACCACTTACAGTAGCATAAAGACTCCTCAAGTGCCTAGGCGAACAATTACCTAACCATATCTTCAAGAATGATCCAGAAAAAACAATTAGAAAACTCAGAGAGATATCTAGTTCCTGGATTCCAGGGCAATCTTAAAGATACCAGTTTTCCCCAAATTAATTCACATATTCAGTGCAATATTAAAGTGCTAGTAGTTCTTTAATTGAAATTTAGCTAATTCTAAAATTCATGTGAAAATTTAAAAGACTGATAATAGTGAAGGCTATTTTCTAGAATAGACAGCAAGAGGACTTACATTGCTGGATATCAAGACCTGTTATAAAGCCATAGAAGTTATGATGATGTAGCGTTGACATAGAGATAAATTGACCAGTGGAACAAATTATAGGTTCAGAAACAACTATACATAATACTGTCATTTCATTTTTTTTAAAGACGATAATGCAGTGTAATGGGGGTGAGATATTCTTTCTAATAAATGCTCTGTCAGTTATATTTCATAATTGAATAGAAAATAGAAAAATCAACTGAGATGAATTGCAGATCTAAATGTGAAATGCAAAGTAATAAATGTATAAGAAGAAAATATTGGAGACTGTAACCCTACAGTAAACAAAATTTTCTTAAGACTCAAAAAGTACTAAACCATAAAATGTTAATTTGGATATATTAAGTTTTAAAACTTCTGTTTGTTAAAAAGAACCATTAAGAAATTGAATAGGCAAACCATGGAAAGGGAGGAGACACTTGCTCTTCATACGTATGACTGCAAACTTGAGTTCAGAGGGGCTGGTAAATGTTTCTGATAAGGGGCCCAATAGCAGGTATTTGGGGCTTTGCAGGCTAGACAGTCTGTCACAGTTACTCAACTTTGCTATTGTACAAGTACAGTGAAAGCCATATACAAAAAACAGGTGAATGTGGCTGTGTCCCAATAAAACTTTATTCATGAGAACTGGCAGCAGTCTGGATATGTCCTGCAGGCCATAGTTGGTGACCGCTGATGTAAAATATAAAAAGAATACCTACAAATAAGATAAAATAGGAAATGCACAAAGGTATGTTAGTTTTATTAGTAATCAGGAAAATGCAAATGTTAAAAATACCATGTGGCACTTCTACCCATCCACTGAAGTGGTTAGAATGAAAAGCATGAAAAAGCATCAAGTTTTGGCAAGAATGTAAGCAAAAAGAAGTCAATGCTGCTGATGGTGTTTTCAATTGATAAAACCATTTTGGAAAGCTTGGTACTTAAAGAGTTGAATGTGTGTATACTCTTTTAATGCAAACCTAGCAGAAATGCTTATGTATGTCTACCATGCATTAATACAAGCACCACAGGACACATAATAGAATATTCATGGTGTAAAACTGCAAAAACCAGAACTATCTGAAGGCATATATGCAGTAGAGTGAATGACCTTACATAGTATGTTTCCACTATAGAATACTGTAAAGTGAAGAGAATGAATGAACAATAACAGCTCAGTTTCACAGTGCTGAAATAAGAAATCCAGACACAAAAACAACCATCGTGTATAAATCCATTTGTATGCAGCGTAAGAATTGGCAAAACTTGTCTATGCAGCTAGAAGTCCTAATAGTGGTTAGCCTTGGCAAAAACTGAAAAGAGTATTTAACTGGTGCTGATAATACTGTTTTTAAATCTGGGTGCTGAATATCTTGAGTGTTCTGTGCACTTAAGATGTGTGTTTTTCCGCATGTGTATTATACTTTCATAAAAGTTCTTTTAAATCACAAATGTCTACCATTTTTGTTGCTCAGCATTCTTTTGCCATATTTTTCTAGATGCCACACAACAGGAATTAAATGGTAGATTTTGCATAATTCTGTGCAGGAAATACTTGATAGTAGTTTTAATGGCAACTACTACGATTTCCTACACTCTAACCTTAAAGCTCAATATAATGTATATTTTAAGTAAAATAATTGAAAGGTGATGGGGCCATTACATATTTTGTCATCCTACCCTTTTGCAGAAATAAATGGGTCTGAACTGCCTCTTCAATAAATAACTAATATATGTAAACATTTCATATTTTCTTAAGACAAATTGTTTTTCACATTTCTGAATTTGGGGTTCATCTTAACCATTACCCTATCACAGAGGTGACCTTTATTTGAGGTAAGTAAATATTATGGTGAGTTTGAGTGTATGAAAAATTATATTTGAAAGTTTCCGGGAAATCCTTTCAGTAAGCGTGAGCTACACAGTTAATGGCACAAATGTAAGTGGAAGACTTGGACTTTGCACCATAAAAAGTAAAGCACTGAGAATTTGGGAGTGGGGGCTGGCTGAAGTGATGGCACAGCAAGGACTATGATAACACCTGGTGGAGCAAACTCCTTGATTTTATTTCACTTTTTTCATACTTTATTGAGCGTGAAGGGAGAAGAAATTAACAGTACTCTGCTTGCTAAGGGGAGAGCTAATGGAGCTGGGTGGGGTTGGAGGTGTGATTCCCTACATTGGCTACTTGTTCTGTCCTCTGAGCTTAACCACTAAGCATATGACCAAGCAAGGCCGTGGGTCCCCTTCCACACTGCCCACTCCTGTCGTGAGGTCCCTCCCTTCATCCCCATAATAACGATTCAACTTGAGTCAGTTAAATTTTCAAACTTTTCTCTTAACGTCTCGTAAATAGGTCAAAAGACAATGCAAGACCACTTATCCCTGAGGGCAAAAATTCATCCAGTTTCTTAGTCCATCCCAACTTATGCTCAGATACGTTGTTCAACTAAGCCCTTCCAAGAGGAGAAATGTATGACAGCACCACATTTTTACAGTACTCCCCCAGATTAAATTACATGACAGCCACAAAGAAATGCAAAGTAAAATATAATCCTCCAGCGCCCCTTCACATTAAAGAAATCAAACTCCTGTGCTTCCTATCAAGTTGATGAACTGTCTTGGAATTACTAATCTGTGAGCAAAGGGTATGGAGTGGAAATAATGTCAAAAATCCTCAAAAGGAGGAAGATGTGGAATCTGGGAGTCAAGAAATCTGTGCAAATACCATGGCATTTACTGAGCAAAACTTTGAAAATGTGTTCTTTTCTCCCCACATTAACCCAGTCAAATCATCACCTGCCCTGATGACTGGGTAGAATGGGAAAGCAAGTGCGTAGCTTAGTACTACTGGAGCATGCAGAGCCTGGTGGGAGCAAGGGACTGGTGAAACTGACAGCTGGTATTCAGCCTGGAGTACTTTCTTCATGATCCCCAAAGCTAAGCTTTTACAGCAACAGAAGAAGTTTGACATGTTTTAGTGTTGGTTTTTTAAAAGAAGGAATTAACCAGTACCATGATTAGGGAGGGGTGGAAAAACATCTGTCATCAATGCCAGCTTTACTGTATTTCAGTTTCAGGCATGTGTGTCCTCCATTTATGGCTCTTAATGATTTTCACTCTTCTAATTTTTATTAAAGTAAAGCAAGAAAATGAAGTAAAGCAAAACCAAACTACAGAAAATTAAAAGCAATAATCCTCTCTTCCTTATCCCCAACTACTGTTTCATGGAAGCAACCACTTTTTTCCCCCTTACTGGATTCATTTCTCTTAACTTTTTTATCCTGAAATAAGGCACACATAAAGAGGTTTTGCCCAAACAACTAAATTTAGGCGCATGCCAAAACTATCTAAAAGTAATCAATACATTTTTTATGTCTGGATTCTTTCACTCAACCATTATGTATACCAATCCATGTTGTATGTGACAAATGGCTTTATTTTTGTTGTTGAATAGGTTTTAATTGTATGAACATAGCATAGTATATATTCATGGCATGACTGATGTGAGTCCCTTTCAATTTTTGGCTGTTGGAAATAATGCTGTGAACATTCTTATGCATGGACCTGGTGAAAGAAGCATGCATTTCTATAATACAGATTTCCAGCAGTGGATTGTTGGGTTTTTAGGTGACATATTAATATATCTTTGACCATAATTGATAAAGCTTTTCTTTGCACAGTTATGGCACCCATTTACGCTCCCACCAACAAAACTATTAAAATACAGGTTAGGATTATGACTCTCAGATATGAAAATGAACATGTGCTAAATATTTAACAAAAGAGGGAACCAGCAACTGTCATAAGCCATTCAAAAGAGGAATAGAGAAGCAGACACATTACAAATCAAGAATATTGAATATATAAAGGGACAGATGAAGGCAAAACCAGATTTTCCCTGTGTGTGGATGGTGGTGGTGGTGGGGGGGGAAGTCATTGAATTTCAGCTAACAAGACAGAATTTGCACGTTACCTACAACTTTCAAAGAAGTGTGAACTAGCTTAAAGACAAAAAAAAAAAAAAAAAAGATTCAAACAACACGGAGGGATATCCTCCAAATGCTTAGATTTCCACTGAAACACACAGTCCTTTTTTTTTTTTAATGCTGCTGTATACTTTCTATTCCAGAGAGAATTAATCCAGTTCTGTAAAATGTAGCACAGTGTGTTCCACGAAGATGCAGAAGAAAACAATCTATATCAGGCTATCGCCACAGTAACCACCCCACTGCAGAAGATTGGGGAAGTGGGGCAGCGAGGCAGCAGCTCTGGAAGCTTCTCTCAGGAAGGTCGCGGTGGTGATGGTGGTGGGGCAGCTGCAGGCTGCAACGCCACCTTGCTGGTCTCCTGAGCAGGATT
>PVJL010020608.1:0-11784 GCA_004026885.1 Lyroderma lyra
TCTTTTTTCTTTGCTTTCAGTTTTATATTCCGCATATGAGTGAAGTCATACAGTTCTTTGTTTTTTCTGTCTGGCTTATTTCACTTAGCATGATGATCTCCAGGTCCATCCATTTTGTTACAAATGGCAATATTTCATCTTTTCTTATAGCTGAGTAATATTCCATTGTGTATATGTACCACAGCTTCTTTATCCAGTCATCTGTCGCAGGGCACTTTGGTTGTTTCCATGTTTTCGCCACTGTGAACAGCGCTGCAATGAACATTGGGGTACATAAGTCTTTGCGGACAAAGGTTTTCAAGTCTTTTGGGTAGATCCCCAGAAGTAGGATTGCTGGGTCAAATGGTAGCTCCATTCCCAATTTTCTGAGGAACCTCCACACTGCCTTCCACAGTGGTTGTACCAGTTTGCACTCCCACCAACAGTGTACCAGAGTTCCTTTTACTCCACATCCTCTCCAGCACTTGTTATTCCTTGTCTTGTTGATAATAGCCATTCTCACAGGTGTGAGGTAGTATCTCATTGTGGTTTTGATTTGCATTTCCCTGATAGCTAATGAGGATGAGCATTTTTTCATATGTCTGCTGGCCATTTGTATTTCTCCGTGGGAGAAGTGTCTGTTTAGTTCTTTTGCCCACTTTTCAATTGGGTTGTTTGTTTTTTTGTTGTTAAGTCTTATTAGTTCTTTATATATTTTAGATATTAGACCCTTATCTGATGCATTATTTGCAAATATTTTCTCCCATTCAGTTGGCTGTCTCTTTGCCTTGTTGATGGTTTCTTTTGCTGTGCAGAAGCTTTTTAGTTTGATATAGTTCCATTCATTTATTTTTGCTTTTACTTCCCTTGCCTCTGAGGACAGGTTCATGAAGTCTTCCTTGAGTCCTAGGTCTATAAGTTTAGTACCAATGTCTTCTTCTATACAGTTTATTGTTGCAGGTCTTATATGAAGATCTTTAATCCATTTTGAGTTAATTTTTGTATATGGAGAGAGTTCGCAGCTCAGGTTCAGTCTTCTGCATATGTTTTTCCAGTTTTCCCAGCACTACCTACTAAAGAGGCTGTCTTTTCCCCATTGTAAGTTTTTTGCTCCTTTATTGAAAATTATTTGTCCACAAATTTGTGGGTTTATTTCTGGGTTTTCAGTTCTATTCCATTGGTCTATATTTCTGTTCTTCTGCCAGTACCAAGCTGTTTTGGCTATTGATGCTTTGTAATATAAATAGAAGTCAGGAAGTGTAATGCCACCAGCCTTATTCTTTTTATGTAGTATTGCTTTGGCAATTTGAGGTCTTTTATGGTTCCATATAAATCTAATAATTCTTTTATCCATTTCACGAAAGTATGATTGTGGGATTTTGATGGATATTGCATTAAATCTGTAGATTGCTTTGGGCAGAATGGCCATTTTAACAATGTTGAGTCTTCCTATCCATGAACAGGGGATATTTTTCCACCTCTTAAAGTCTGTTCCAATTTCTTTCAAAAGTGTCTTATAGTTTTCTGTGTATAAGTTTGTCACGTTCTTTGTTAAGTTAATTCCCAGGTATTTCATTCTTTTTGTTGTGATAGCAAAAGGAATTGACTCCCTCGTTTCTTTTTCTGAGGATTCATTGTTTGTATAAAGGAATGCTGTTGATTTTTGTACATTGATTTTGTATCCTGTGACTTTACTATATTCGTTAATTGTTTCTAATAGTTTCCTAGTGGAATCTTTGGAGTTTTTTATATAAAGGATCATGTCATCTGCAAATAGTGACAATTTGACCTCTTCTTTCCCAATTTGGATACCTTTGATTCCTTTCTCTTGTCTGATTGCTGTGGCTAGAACTTCCAGTACTATATTAAATAGCAGTGGTAACAGGGGGCATCCCTGTCTTGTTCCTGATTTTAGGGGAATAGGTTTCAGCATAATTCTTTATCTGAAATCCTGGGTTTTGATATGGTTTTCATGTCAGTGTTTCTTGAAAATTAGAAAGCTAATACAGTGCATACATTATGTGACAACCCAGAGGGTTCTGAGGCAACACTCAGTATTCAAATTCATTAATATTTCTGCAAAGAAACAATAAATATTCATATTAAGTGGGAGAAATACAACTCATGTCAGCCCAAGTCATATTTTGCCACCAAATGAGTTTTCCACCACCATAGGAGAACTTCTGGTTTCAGAGTTTTTAAAGTTAGGAATTACACATAGGAGATTGTAGGCATGTTTATCCATACAACAAAATACCATAGAGCTATTAATAAATTAACTCGGTTTCTGCACTAACAATCTCCAAGATATACTAAGTTAAAAAAATAGACATAAACATTTGTGTACAAAAGGAAGGAAACAGAGTAAAAAAATGTGTGTCTTTGTATGGCTTATGTAAACCAAAGATGGCTCTGAAAAAACTACATTTATTTCTGGAGAGGGGAACTAGGAGGAGTCTAGGAACTATGGGTAAGGGGAAACTTTTCACTATGTATGCTTGCATATCTGTCCTTTGTAATGTATTACCTATTTAGAGTAAATAAAAACACTTGCATTTTAATTGCTAAACACAATGTGTGTATAAATTATCGGTGGATGGTCAAGCTTTATTCTTGTATGCAAGTTCCTCAAGGCACCATGTATTATGTACCACTCATGGGTGCGGCACTAAACTAGGTGCAGTGCCCAAATTATAGCTGGTCACTCAAGGTAGGCATTGATATTCCCATTTTGGAGATGAGGAAACCAAAGTCCAACTAGAACCATAAAACAGTAAGTGGTGAAGCTGCCTGAGCCTGAGTTCTATGGCGCAAAAGAACATTGGAAAATGAGAATTTCTTATCCATTGAGAACATGTGTGGAAGCTATGACCAGATGACTCTGATTTGAACACAATTCTTGGGACATTTGAGATTCTGCTCTGCTTTGACTCCTCCAGGCATTCTTCACGATAATGACATCAGGAAGCCTGCATAGCAAGGAGTCTGTGCCCTGGTTGAGGATGGAGCAGGGGAACTCTTCCATCACAAAGATCTGATGCTCTAAGGCAGCGGTTCTCAACCTGTGGGTCACAACCCCTTTCGGGGTCGAACGACCCTTTCTCAGGGGTCGCCTAAGACAATCGGAAAACACCTATCAGATATTTACATTACGATTCATAACAGTAGCAAAATTACAGTTATGAAGTAGCAATGAAAATAATTTTATGGGGGTCACCACAACACGAGTCGCGACATTAGGAAAGTTGAGATCCACTGCAGGCATCCAGTGTGGACATGTCTGCTCACAACAGACAAGCAGTCTGGTCAGAAAATACTCTATTCTCTCTTTGAGAACGCTTATAAGCACTGCCTGGAAAGCGAGAGGCAGAAAGGTGTTATGGTTCATGTCCCATCAAAAATTATATGTTGAAATTTTAATCCGCAGCATGAAGGTGTGTGGAGATGGAGTCTTTGGGGGGCAATTAAGTTTAGATGAGGTCATAAGCATGGAGCCCTCATAATTAGATTAACACCTTCATAAGAGACATGAGAGAGATTGCTGTCTCTCTTTGCTTTCCACCATGTGAGGATACAATAAGACAGACATCTGCAAACCGGAACGAGGGTCTCACCCCACACGGAATCTACTGGCATCTTGATCTTGGACTTTCCACCCTCCAGAACTATGAAAAATAAATGTTTGTTGCTTAAGCCACCCAGTCTATAGTAATGTGTTATGAGAGCCAAAACTTACTCTAGCTCTGCAAAGACTCATTTTATGGTCTCGAGTACCATATACTTGAAATTGTAGTTTGAAGTTCAAATACCAATTGAACTTGCCTTTCCAGTCATTATTCCATTTGTCCCATGATCAAGAGAAGCCATGTAAGAAAGCACACAGACTTTTATTAGGATCAAGTACACAGTTGAGGTCTGGACCCAGTAATGTGGGAAAGTCTGATGTATTCAGTGCTGGCTCCAAAACATACAGGATCTCTCCCTTTTCAGAACCTCATTTGGTCACATATCTCTAAATCTTATGTTCCAACCCACCAGGAACAGGAACCAGATGTAAGTCTTTGAATTAGGTGAACTAAATTAGCCAGTGACTCCAGAAGAATTAATAAAGTGAGTTCTAACAAGTGACACACACTTTGAAGATGGACTTCTAGAGTGCTTGTTTGTCCTGGGATTGTCACAGTTTTAGCAATGAAGTTTCCACTCCTGGGAAACTCATCAGTACTGGCCAAGTCAGGATGAGTGGTCACCTTGCCTGGGTTTCAATCCCAGCTTCACCACTTCTTAACTTCTCCATGTGTAAGATGGGAAGAATAATAGTACCTGCCTCACAAGGTTATGAAAATTAAATGAATATTTGCCAAGTGCTTACAACAGTGCTTGATACGAGTTCTATGTTTTAGTTAAAATAAATTATGTCAGATCCTATTGAGCCTATTGTCATTGTTTACAACCTGTGCAACAGGCATTGACTACTCTTAAATCACATGACAGTTTTAGTGGAGACAGAGGAACAGGAAGAAAATAAGTAATTTTCACCAAGACAGTTATTCAATGAGTCAGTATGCTACAAAACAAGGACAAGAGGCCAACATTCCATTTGTCCCAGCTCAGCCCACCCTTCTGATCTTGCTAGTTCATGACGCTTGCCCTAACTGGCACATAGTGGGCTCATAATAAATATTTATGAAATGAATGCATAACTGTTTCTCACATTGGCCTATCCATGGTTGCTGGAAGGAGTTTGTAGTTTTGCTTTCTCTTGTTTATTTGCAAAGGAGTACAGCTAATGCTAAGGCTATAGGCATACACTGCTTACCTATGATGAGAATTCCTGACACTGCAAAATGAAGCAGCTACAGAGAAGAGAGAAGGGTCCTCTTCTTTGGCAGGTATTTATGGTCCTGAATTTGTGAGTAGCTTGAACACAGAAATGCATGTGTTAGTGGTAAATGGTCAGCGCTCTGGACACTTGAAGCCTTGAAAGCCTGTAGCCCAATTTGGCAGACTGCTTCTGTGGAGGTGTTCATGTGCCTAACTCAGTTATTTTCCTGACCACCTGTGCAACCCTGTCTGTGTTCAGGGGACCCACCAAGATACATGGGCCTGCCCGCCTGCTGACTTCCATTCCAGCTGAGTCACGCGTCAATTGTGGAGCCACTGGCTGAACCACAGACCTCAATATATGCAGGCAAGCCCTGAGAAAGTCTCCATTCTTGTGCTGCTTAACCAGCAGCATATGTTTTTTTGGCTAAAGGTGTTTAAATGAAATCACTTTTTCCATATTACTTTCAAATGTTTATTTCATCAGCATAAAAATGTTTAATAATATTATTGAGGGTTTAAAAAAGAAGAAATCACCATGTTTCCTTTTTATTCATTTAGGGAAATGAACACAGTTGATATGTCAAATGATACATGTGACTTTAATTTCAGATAAACAGTGCTTTGGGAATTAAACCACATTAATGTCTGTGCCAAAATACAGAAAGGAAGACTGGTTCCCTGCAGACTTGTACTGGTGTAAGGTGACAGGTTGGGTTCTGTTGGAGTGATGATTGTAATAAAATAGAGCAGGCCCCCTGCCCAGCCAGCTTCATAAGTTCACTGATATGCCAGTAGCAGAGTATGTGCTAATGCCACTCCCAAGGCTGGCAGATTCTGAAATTGCTGCAGCTTCTTCCCTCTGGGGAAGAAGCTACATTCACTTGAGAGGGCAAATACTTGGATGGAAAAGGTCTAGGGACTCCTCGAAGGCTGGGCTAGTGTATTCAGCCTCCAACCTCCCCTTGCATTCAGCAGAAAGCACCCCTCTTTGATAGTTTTCAGTCTGAGCAATGAACTCAGATGCTCTAAGCTGCAGTCCCAGCAGGCCCGCCCCTAACCTGCTTTCTAGGAGGCCTAGGACAAAGAATATACAGGGAGGCCTGTCTAGTATAGGTCTGGATATTTAAAAGTTATACAGCTAGTTAACAGATTGTTAAGTGTGTCTACAATTCTATCTTGACAAATATACCTGAAAGACCTACCACACGTGTAGAATTCAGACTCCTCAGAATTATGTTCCCAAACACAGGATCCTGTTCCCCAGCTCCCAGCCTGTGACCCATCCTACTGCCCTTTCCTTTCCTGGTTCTATCCTGCACTGCCCACACAGCCCCCATCAACCACTACTCATTGTCAGACACAAGATGCCCATAAACCCTGGAAGGGGGCTTGGGCTGTTTGGACAGCCATCTAGGGGTCCAGGACCCAATTATCTAGGGGCAGTCTAGAAGAGGAGGTAGAAGCTCAGAGTGTCATGTGGAGCCTTTCCCTGGGGGGCTGATATAGACAGAGGGGAGCCTAGAGATGCCCTCTCAAGAACAGGACCCAGGCCACCCTCAATACCTAGTCAGGACTGCTGAGTTCCTTGGTACAAAGGCAACTTTTATTTCCATGAACTGCAAGGAGGTGAGAGGAGAATGGGAAGGGGGCACCAAAAGGTCTGAGTGATGCTTATCTCAAGGGGTGTGAGTGAAAGAAGGCAAGCATTGCACTCTAATAAGATGAATCAGGGTCAGCAATTTGGGACTTGTCATAGTCTGAAAATAGTCAACCAAATTTTTTATCTCGAGAGATACCCCATCTTCCACACACTCGATATCAGAAAAAGTCAGACATTAAAGTAACCACAAGGAGCTCCATAGCTCTAGGACTCTAAAGAGCTTTTCTTTGTAAATGAAGGGGGAGTGGTGGCATCTTAATCAAGCAGCCTTTCAAAGTTTTAATGGTTTTCAGGTTTTCTCAAGATCTTTCTATAACACCAGAAGGCACACATGAGTTAAAAAAAAATTAAGCACATATGGGAGAAAAATCATACAAAATGCCTGAAGTTTGGTGAAAAGAAAGAAATCAAGAACAGAGTAGCAAAAGAGAAATCTGTTGATGAGAGAGAATGAGGCACCGACAAAACATGATGCATGGCCCCTTGAGACTGTGCGTTATGATGCAAACTGCCTTTAGTTAGCATTTTTGTTCCAAGAAATTCAAATCTCACTCTACCTACAAATTCTGTCCATATTATCCAAGGCAACTTGTATTTTTTTTTCACATAATTTCCCCTTTGGGGAGAATCACACAAAACCTGTCCTTTCTCTTCTTGTCTCTGTGCCCCTTTTCTTGTCCACACATTCAAAAGGATTTTAAGTCATGGGAGAAACAGCCTACTATGAGAATGAGATACCTCCAGACTTTGGTGTAGAGCTTAACAGTGCATGCAAAAAGAACCAAGTAGCCAAGAATTGAAGGAAGAGGCAAAAATCACTTTTGTCACCAGTGAGAAATTTTAGGTTTAAAAGCTGAAAAGCTGTCATAAAGCAAGAGTGAAGCCAGAAGGAGACTGCAGACAGACCCCTGAGTACCAAACTTTGCTCTAGAAATCAGGGTTTAAGTACAAACTCATTGCCACTAGCTCTGCATAGGGTAGAGCTCCAAAGCACAAGAAGACAATGCTACAAGAGGAAATTTGAAGAGGAGCATGAAAATAATTATGGGTTGGAAGGATTTACTCCAAAAGTTTAAATCTATTTAACCTGGCCAAGCAATCACATTGTTAAAAGGAAATATGATAGTGGTGGATATGAAACGAGCATTCAAAGGGCATAAACAAAGACTTAGGCTACTCCAAGGGAAATATAAATTCAATGATGTGATGGAAAATATAGGCTCAATTTGAAGGGAATTACTATATTGGAAAGATCTATTAATCTGTTGATAGTTTGTCAAAGAAATGATGGCAGCCTGCTAATTTGCCTCATTTGAAACCAGTTTGTACAAGGAGCTGGAAAAGTTATCTCAGGGAGTGTACGGCAGGCAAGGGATGGGTTGCTTTCACAAATCGTGTTCATTTTTCATCTGAACAATTTTTCTATCATGTTTCCTCCCATTCTTTTCTCCATTCTCTTGCCAAGACCCCTCTGATCTACAAAATCCTCTTTCATGGAAAATTTCTAGGCTAAGGGAAAGGAGGTGCTGACCAATGTCTTGGGAATATGACTGGGGTCAAAAATTAATCTGCATCACTTCGGCCTTTAAAAGCCAACAAAAGAATTTGTTTTTCATTTTTGTTTTTGTTTTAATCCTGCATTATCCCCTTCTGCAGACCTGGTTTCTCTGTATCTCCAACGCTTCATACCTTGGGCCAACCCTTAAAATCAAGAGAGCTATGAGGCTTTTTCAGTTTTGGTAAGGAGACTGAGCAAAGGTCTCTCACACCTTCACAGCCGGAGAATGGCAATTTCCCTAATGTTTTTTCAAGGCCTTTCATTTTTATCCAAATAGCTTCTAGCATTGCCAAGTATGAGGAGAGGTGCCAAGTAAAAGGAGAGATGCCAGGTAAAAGGAGAGGTGTCGCTCTCGTCCAAACTATAAGTGAGCAGTATAGTCTTATGTGAATCCAATTGAGAGAGAATTTTGCTGGAAGGTCCAAATAGCAAACCTCTTTTTCCAGATGTCAGAAAATCTGAGGTCTACACGAATAAAAAGGCAGTATTCTGGACTTTTCATTTGGTTTGTCTGTGGAAGGACAGAGACAAGAGGCCCTGTAAAGAAAATGTTTCAACTCATGCTGCTCTGTGTTCTGAGAATGCCCCTAAGAGTCCCTGATTTAGTATTTCAGAAATACACCATTGTGTGAAAGCAGAAATTGTCCTGGGAAAAGCAGGACTTGGACCCTGGGTTTTATTTACTGAACTATACAGAGAGCAGAAATAGATAAGAGATGGAGCAAATGGTTTTGAAATATGTTCCTTGTAATCTTGTCGCCAGCACTTCTATAAAAGGGGTATTTCAAGAAGAAAATTTCTATTCTAACTCGCAGTGGGCAACACAGTCTTAGGAATATCTCCTGACAGTACTGATGCACACTCAAGAAGGCAGCTGGCTGAGAGGAAGTATCTGTGGGACTGTGGCTAAAAGTAGAACCAAATCCCACACTGTGTGGAAACAAAGCCACATCAGGCTCTACTGATGTTTACTCATGAAGAACCTAGCTTACTTCCCTACATTTAGGAAGCACCTAATATAAATACTAAAACCCAAAGAATGAAATGGATTTTTTAATCATAAATAGTAACAACAAAAACACTGCAGCTTAATATCAGATGTGTTAGGTTGTTTTCTGGAGTACATAAAGGGCTCAGCTTGCCTCCCCACCCTCCTTCACCTGCGTTCCTTATTCACTAGCTTCTTTTCCATGTCCCTGTCCTCTGCTTGTCTCCTATGTTTCCCCTCAAAACCCAGTTTATCAGGCAGATGTGTACCCTTTGTCAGAAGACAAGTTTTGCTCTGTCCCTTCTAAGTAGGTAGGTACATATGCTTGTCCTCTTCCTGAGGTTCCTAAATGTTCCCATAGGTTAGATGTACCCTGTCCTTTAATAAGTAAATTGACTTATGAGAAACCTTGCACACTCTGTAGTATCTCTGGAGCTTCACAGGGTAGGGAAGCTTGGGTTCTTTATGCAACTTCTGACTCTAATTTCTGCTCCTGAATTCTCTTTTTTCTATCTGTTTCTTACTTTTGGAATGGGCTGGCTCTTTTCTGCACTAAATGATCTTACACTGGATATCCTCTTCATCCCATTTATCCTCAAAGCAGCAGATCTTTATTGAAGGTTGGGGGTTTATGAAGTCGGGTGAGCAATTGCAATGCAAAAGCATAGAAAACAACTTAAAATTAGACATTGTGTGCCTAAAACTCCTGTGGCCATTCTCACTGCTGAAATGATCATCACCCATTCCCAGGCTGTGTTCTGCCTCCTTCCTTGGTCCCTCCCTCTTCCACCTGCTCTCATCTTCTTTACTGGTTCTCAAACTCATGATCTCCTCCCTCTTGGTCTAATCAAGGAAATTTCAAAGACTGTAATCTTAGTATGTAGGTTAAAGGGAACTGACTCTGGGTGGTAAACACATAATGCAACACCTAGATGATGCACTGTAGAATTGTACACCTGGAACCTACGTAATTCTTGATAACCAATGTCACCCCAATAAATTTAACAATAAAAGAAAAAGAAAGAAACTCACATACAAAATAATGTGTTTTGAGCTGTAGAGCCAGAGTGCTTAGGTTGAAATTCCAGCTCTATTGCTTAATTGTCTAACTTTGGGCAAGTCAATTAATCTCTGTGATTTAGCATCTCATCCGAAGACTGGGGATAAGCATAGGATTTGTTTCAGATGGCTGGTGTGAGGACTGAGTTAATATGTATGAATTACTAGAACAGTGTCTGGCACATAGTAAATTTTCTGTAAGTATTAGTTACTATTATTTCATTGATTTTACTACAGTACCTTCCTGACCACACTCTTGTTTTTTCACAATTAAATAATCTAAACAAAAATAAAAGTTTACTCTCTAAGAAGAATTTGTCCACTAATCTAAAAGAAAATTTCTGCTTCCTAAATGGTTAGCCACAACTTTTAGGAAGCAAGTAGAAGAGGTATACACTTCTGACAGATCTTCTATGAATAATCATGCTGGGCTACCAGGCCCTTCTGATGCTGCCATTCATTCATTCATTCATTCACTACTGACCAAACATTTATTGTGCACTATATTGGTTTACTCAGATTACTATAACAAAGTCCCACAATCTAGGTGGCTAAGAACAACATGATTTTATTCTCTCATAGTTACAGAGACTATAAGTCTGAAATCAAGATGTCAGTGAGGCCATGTTCTCTCTGAAGGTACTAAGAAACAATATATTCTAGGCTTCTGACAGCCTCAGGCATTCCTTAGCTTGCAGATAGCTATCTTCTACCAGTGTCACTTCACATCATCTTTCTTTTTTTATACAGACACAGCTATATCAGACTAGGGCCCAACCTAACAATCTCATCTTTACTTGATAATTTGAAAAGACCCTATCTCCAGATTAGGCCAGATTCATAGGTCCCAGAGGATTAGGACTTCAACATCTATTGAGTGGATACCATTTAAGCTATAGCATGCATCTAGTACATTCCAGAACTTCTAAGTACTGAGAATATAATAAAAAAGCAAAGTCCCTGCTCTCATTGAGTTTACATTCTGGATGGAGGAGACAAATGACAACTAAATATGTGAGTATAAAGTGTTACATGATGAATAGTTTCATGAAGAAGAAAAAAGAATGTTAAGGAGTGGAGCATCATGGAGGGTGTGCTGTTGCTGTCTTATATCAAATAATCAGGAAAGGACCTGTATTAAGGTGACTTTCAACAAGAGACCTGAAAAATGAGAGAATGAGGTAGGGGAACACTTTAGAAAGGGAGTTCCAGGCAGAAGGACAATAGGTACAGATTTCCTGAAGTAACAGTGCTTGGCTTTTCAAGACACAGTCAAGAGGCTAGTGGCAGGAGGGAAAGGAATCAGAAGAATGATGGGAGGAGATGGAGTAGGAATGGGATGGGGCTGGGAGCATGCACATAGGATCTGATAAAGAATAATGGTAAATTATTTGTCCATATATTTGTGGGTTTATTTCTGGGTTTTCAGTTCTATTCCATTGGTCTCTATTTCTGTTCTTCTGCCAGTACCAAGCTGTTTTGACTATTGATGCTTTGTAATATAAATGGAAGTCAGAAAGGAGCAAAAAACATACAATGGGGAAAAGACAGCCTCTTTAGTAGGTGGTGCTGGGAAAACTGGAAAAACATATGCAAAAGAATGAACCTGAGCTATGAACTCTCTCCATATACAAAAATTAACTCAAAATGGATTAAAGACCTTCATATAAGACCTGCAACAATAAACTGTATAGAAGAAGACATAGGTACTAA
>PVJL010020609.1:0-11776 GCA_004026885.1 Lyroderma lyra
TGAACCTGTCCTCAAAGGCAAGGGAAGTAAAAGCAAAAATAAATGAATGGGACTATATCAAACTAAAAAGCTTCTGCACAGCAAAAGAAACCATCAACAAGGCAAAGAGACAGCCAGCTGAATGGGAGAAAATATTTGCAAATAACGCATCAGATAAGGGTCTAATATCTAAAATATATAAAGAACTAATAAGACTTAATAACAAAATAACAAACAACCCAATTGAAAAGTGGGCAGAAGAACTAAACAGACACTTCTCCCACGAAGAAATACAAATGGCCAGCAGACATATGAAAAAATGCTCATCCTCATTAGCTGTCAGGGAAATGCAAATCAAAACCACAATGAGATACCACCTCACACCTGTGAGAATGGCTATTATCAACAAGACAAGGAATAACAAGTGCTGGAGAAGATGTGGAGAAAAAGGAACTCTGGTACACTGCTGGTGGGAGTGCAAACTGGTACAACCACTGTGGAAGGCACTGTGGAGGTTCCTCAGAAAATTGGGAATGGAGCTACCATTTGACCCAGCAATCCCCCTTCTGGGGATCTACCCAAAATACCTGAAAACCTTTGTCCGCAAAGACTTATGTACCCCAATGTTCATTGCAGCGCTGTTCACAGTGGCCAAAACATGGAAACAACCAAAGTGCCCTGTGACAGATGACTGGATAAAGAAACAGTGGTACATATACACAATGGAATATTACTCAGCTGTAAGAAAAGATGAAATATTGCCATATGCGACAAAATGGATGGACCTGGAGATCATCATGCTTAGGGAAATAAGCCAGACAGAAAAAACAAGGAACTGTATGACTTCACTCGTATGCGGAATATAAAACTGAAAGCAAAGAAAAAAAGAAATGAACAAATAACCCATGGATACAATCAATAGTTTAATGTTTATTTGGGGATGAGTGGGTTAGGGAGGGTGCAAAGGGGAGGGGATGGGAGAGGAGGGGGGGAAGCTAAATATAAGGTGATTGAAAGAGAAGTCACATTAGGTGGTGAACTTATTATACATCAAGTTGACAATGCACTGTAGAATTGTATGCCTGAAACCTATGTAATTCTTGCTAACAGATGTCACCCCAATAAGTCTAACAATAAAAATGAATTAAAAATAAAAGATAATAAAAAGAAAGAAAAGAAAAAAAAATATGATACAAAAAAGAAATAGAGACTAAAAAAAGAAAAAGGACAGAAAACAAATTTTTGGATACAGAAAACAGGTGGTGCAACACAGAATAATGGGAGTGGGACCAGTGCACAAAATCTATAAGACAGTCAATTGTAGAATGAAAAAAGAAAGCTAGGCACAAATGCTGTGTCATCCAGTTATACATGTGAGATTTCTCTTGGTTAACTGAGCATTTTTCCACAATATAATTTATCTTTAAAAAATATGAAGGAATGTTTCTTAATTCTAAACTCAATTTTGACATTTTTTTATGACAATGCAGTGACAAAATTTTTTAATTTTAAATTTTGAACATAAATTTTTAGTAATATTTAGCTAAGGGCATTTTAGATATTTTTAAGTAGTTTTGTTTTTTAAAGTAACAACTAATAATTTAGAAATGGGTGTTGTGATGTGTTTCCATGAAAAGATGTACAATCATATTGCAGGAAAGTAAAAATAAAGATGCTATGAAATACTCTTGTTTACACTGTAGTAGGGAGACTTAAATATTAAACTGTCATTATTATTTAAAAGTGTCATCATTTATTTTTAAATGGGAAATGTTTATAAATATAAGAAAAACAAAGTAATTTTTTAAATGTTCAATAACTTTTACAGTCAAATACAGTGTCATTTGACAGAACCACATGGTTTTGTGAATTGTGATGGGCAATACTGTTTATGTATTGCTGTGTTCTGACATCTGAAAGTGCTATAAACTTGGCTTTTGGCCAACTGTCATTTACATACAATTTCATTTTCTGTTAAAAATTACAAATGATTCACAGATACAGTGCACTTAAATGTGCTGCCTGTAAATTTTTAAGACAGATGGTTTAAAAGAGTATATTTCCAGCTGCAATATGCAAACACATATAGTTTTATAGTCTTAATTTGAACATTACTAGAAAAAAAATACCTATCTCAAAACTCTGGTATGCATCCATTACCATTTTTCTCTCTCAAACCAAGATCAGTGTGTATGAGGCAAAGGTGGGCCTTGGATTTCTGTTCAAGTTTTCTTAGGTAAGATTGCAGAGTAATAGAAACCATTTAGCTTTCTATTACTATTGAAAGTAATAAACAGGATACCATCTTCTATTTCTAGCACCATTAGCTGAATTACCTCAGCTATTACAGTTCTATTTATGATAGATTGTAGTCTATCATAATAATAATCCTTATCAAAATACTGTGAACTGTTCTGAAGGAGTTGGGTTAATGTAGAATTTGGTTTAATAGTATGTCTTCACAGGAGAAAATTAATGACTTCAAATTTCAAAGAAATAGCTCTTACCACATTTACCAGAAACTAGGCAGACACACATTTTTCTACAAAAAAAGACATGTGGAGTCTGTATGATAACTGTGTCAGAGTCTATGAAGTCATTGTTTTGGTAGGTCCCATTTGCAAGTGCATTGAGTCTCTGATTTATAAAGGCAAACTTTTGCATATCAGACATATAAAGCTAGAATCACTTGCAAATCTTTGAGTTAATATAGATATAAAGTGAATTTTTCCTGAAAGAATAAATAACTGGAAATCTGAGTATTTTCTTTTTAGTTTAGTATGAAACATTGAAAAGACTTGCATCTGCAGAAATATTCACTAGAGGTTTAACTGTATTTTGTAATTATGGCTTTTTTCATTCTTCAATGTCATATTTCACTAATTAATCAATTTGTATCATAGGTAAGTAAAATGATCTATTTAGCATATTTATGAGATTTGTAATTTTCTCCCAAATTTTCTTTAGTCTGCTCACAAATACTCTAATAAAACAGTATTGGCTACTAAGGCTACAAATGTTTATTTGAGCTTCTCATGATAAACAACAAGCTCTGAAGTGGGTGGCTCAATGTCTAAACAATTGAATGACACTTTTTTTTCAACTTGAATATTTCCAATATGCTGGCTTCCAGGAGTCTCATTGCTTCTTCTGGCAAAATTTCATGAAGATGTGAATTAACAGCAATTAGCAAGTGCTAGGTTAGCATCAGTGCAAGAAATAAGGGACAGGCCAAGCTTGCCTAGCTCAGAAGAAGTGGACTTGTGTAAAAAAATAGAAATATAAAGATAGGCAAAGAGGCAAAACAGGGCATGCTCCTACCTTTGAACTATGTTTAACACACAAGTGCTTTGACCTTCTCAGTCAGTGCTCCCCTTCAGTTTAAATTCATTTTATGTCTAGATGTGGATATCTTTTTTTAAGAAACATGTGAAACATGGTTATATTCTTTTTTGAAATGGTGTGGGAGTAATAAGTATATACAATGAATGAATCCCAAAAAGTTAGCTTTTTTTTTTAATGACAGAAAAGTTAAATAATACAAAATTTGGTGGGATTTAGAAATATTAAAATTATAATCATGATTTGATACTAAATACATTATTTGTTACTCAATATTTTTTTATTGCCCTTGTTTTCCTGTGGTATGTGCCCTGACCTGCTCAGGATAAAATGATGGATCCAAGAGTGAAAAGAAAAAAAGAGCTAATTGTTAATGATGGGTAGAAATGGTGTGGTTGCAAAAACATGGAGGAGGGGTAGAAAGAAAAAAAGAGAAAATTGTTTGATTTAAAAAGACACAAAGTGAGAGTGTAATGGCATGCCTTGAAACTGTTAAGTTACAGAAAATATTTTGCTACTGGAAGGTGAGAAGAAAGGCAATTAAGTTGAGGCTTTCATTTTGAGAATAGAAGCTCTTGAATGACTAGAAGTCACCCAAAGGCATAAAGATATAAAAAAGTTGGTGATCAAAAAAGTCCTGCAAAAAGAGAAGAAAATGTATAAAATGAGAGAGTTTTTGAAAGAAACAGAACATCGTTGAAAATAGATTAGAGCAGAAGTCAAATACTATATGTAGAAGGTTCTAAATGAAAGAATGTGAGAAAAACAGAAGTTGTGAGAGAAGAAAAATGTCACTAAGAGAACCACCATTAACACCATACATAACACAGCTTTGATTGATTGATAACACAGTCCTTCCTCAGAGAATCATTGATAGGGCAAATTGTTTGTGCTGCTGAGAAGGTCTGTGGTAACTGAATGAAATTTAACTGCCTACCCACATTTCACAGAATGCTTAAGGTGGATCTACTTGCACTGTGACCTGCTGACTTAATTTTGCAAATGAGAAAACAGAAAACTAAGTGAACTTTTTAAGGAGTGAGTAGGTAAAAAAATAATTTGTGGCTACATTTTCAGTAAAAAACTTTTAAAAAAGGCATATAGAAAGGAGATTGAAACATTTAGGATATGAATGAGATTGAAACTTAGATACCCAACAGGCATTTTGGTGTTAGCCACTATGCTGATTTTTTGAAAGGAAGAATGTTTTGACTCCTACTTGCCAATTTTAGAAAAAATGCAGCCCAGGCCAACTTGCTGGGACCTTTCTTGAGTTTTTTTTGTTTTTGTTTTTTTTTTTTTTCATTTTTCCTGGCAACACTAAGTGGAATTCTATAATAACAGAGTTTACCACTTTATTGATTATGTAATTTATTCCAAAACAATATTTGGTTTTTTGATTTTGAACTTGAAATGACTTTGCAGAACTCTTGCAAACTGCATCTACATTTGTAATAAAAGACTACACTTGGAGGACCACTAATTTGTAGCACCACCTTTTTCTCACCTTTACTTCAGACTAGACCTAATAGCAAGATATACACTTCAGGCCCCCAGTGATTCTGAAGCCACAAATGACAAGGCCCAGCAATCCAGTTTTAGCCTGTAGCTTATAACTTAGAGACTTTCTGGGAGACCCCCATATCCTGTGATGAATTTACCATTTTCACAATTAAAAATGTCTTCTATTTGCATTCTTTATTATTCCTCTTGCTGAGAGAATCTCCATACTTCATCCTACAGGGTTATCCAGCCACCAGTTCTTTGCCTGGAAATGGGTGCTCAGCAAAAAGCATTAAAAATTCTAAGGCTGTGTTCAGCCAGGTACCTTTGGTTTGACACACAAGCTATAAATATGTTTTTACATTTACTTTGTGAATCAGGCCTTTGCAAAATATGCCACCCAAGTTAAAAAAAAGTTTGTCAGTCCAAACAGGACTGAATTTACAAACAAAACAAAAGAAGAAACAGAAAATTAATTCATGGATATAGACGACCAGGTAGTGGTCACCTGAAAAAAAATTGAAATAAGAACAGAGGATAAAATGTTGAAATCAGTTAACATTGGGGCGAGAGAAAGAAATTAAAATATTTGTAAAGCTTATGTTTAATTATACAGACCTACATACACTGTGTTGTCAGGGTGTCAACCTAAAATACATATTTGTTAAATAAAAATTGTTTATACAATATACTTTATCTTAAAATTTATAAAAGGATGTATTATATTTCTAAGCCTGGTTCACAAATTTTTTGGAATGTGCAGTGACAAATTAAAATTTCTGTATTTTCAAATGTTGATCATCATTTTTCTACAATGCTAACAAATAGTATTTAGTAATCTGAAAATATAATTATTATTATTAAATAACAGTTGATTTTATTAATTAGTTTGTTGACATGTACCTATCAAATAGTGTGTAACAAGTTATCATGAAAGTCATAATAGAAAAAGATGCCATCAATCAGTTATATTTACACTACAGTTAAGAGCACTTACTCATAAAACTGTCATTATTGATTAAAGTTACATTATTTATCTTTAAATAAATACTGCTTGACAAATGTAAAGAAAACCATCTGATTTTTTTAAGGTTCATAAAGCTTAAGTTCTGTATTGTGTCATTTTACACAAATATTAATCCATTCTCTGGTGAACTGTGATGGGCACCACAAATGATATATCCTGTGTTCAGACTTAAAGAACTTGATTTGAATGTGCTATACACGTGCCTTACATTATGTTACTAGTTACATGCAAGTGCATTGTTTTATATACTAATATAAAAGATTTCAGAATAAAGTTTTTTAAATGACATACAGTCTGAATTTTTTCAAATAAATGATGAAAACAGTCTTTAAATGCAAGCTCAAAATTTTATACCAGGGAGTTCCCTGGTGGTGTAGTGGCTAAGGCTTTGGCGCTGTCAATGCTGTGGCCTGGGTTCAATTCCCAGCCAGGGAACTACCCCCATAAGAAAAAAAAATTATACCAATACTGTTTCTTTTAAGCTAGTTTCAACATCATTCAATTAAAAAATCCATATAAAAATTTTGATATAAATAAATTGTCATTTAACTCTCTTTAATCATGATCAGTGTTCAAGAGGCAAAGTGTGAATTAGAGCTTTGTTAAAATTTATTTATGAAGGTTGTTCAGCCATAGCAATCATTCAGGTTTTTGCTACTCTCTGTTGGTACCTGGTTCCTGGAGTATCTTAAATTGCAGAATATATGACAGGGAAGTAATCTCAGAGCACAACAATTTTCTCTTAACACTAGCAGCTAATTTAACTTAGCTTTTACAATTCTCTCCATGATAGTTTTTCTTTCTAGGAACTCATTGCTCTTGAGAAGACCCTCAAAATACTGTGAACAGTTCTAAAGTGCCTGTGTAACTGGGAAATTTAGGTAATTGTATATTTTCTTAGTAGTGAGGTTAATGACATCAAATTTTTAATAAAAAGCTACAACTGGGAGCATACATTTTTCTACAAAGACAGATAGATGTTCAAGGTTTTAATAATAAACTTGTCTAAGTTTATGAAAGCATTGTGGTAGGTCTCAATTGCAAGTGATATGGGCCAAACAGAGTAGCCATCCCTGCACTTCACTAAAAACTCCTATTCTAGTTCTTTGGCTCTCATTCTCACTTTTTTAGGCCGTAGCCTTAATCACTTCTCAATCAGTCTTCCTTTAACTCTAGTTTAAACAGCTGATTGCTCCTAACTTGAATCATAGAATTTCTCCACCTTGCCCCCTGCTTAAAACTTAAAACAATAAGCTTTTACCCCATACCTCCTGGATGTCCTTTGTCCCGGTTTGAGCTCATCATTCAGAGGACTTGTAACTTGTGTGTTTCCAAAATGTCTGTCTCCAGCTCTGGTAGCCATCCTAAAACTTGTGATATGTAATAATAAAACTGGACTTAGCCAGGTGTGTTAGATCATCCTTGTGACTGCAAATCTGTGTTTGTGAATTGTATCATCCCCAGGCCATTCCTGGATAGGCAGTCGCACCTGGGTGGCCGGGTGGGGACCAAAACCAGCAGGATGCAGACTCCAAAGGGCTAAACAAATCTTCTGTAGTCACCCTGCAGTGATGGATTTGAAGTCTACATCTCACCACCAAAGCTTTTGAACTTACTAACTGGGTCTGGTTCTCCTTATCTAGGGACCTTTGCAATGCAGAAGTCACTGGCAAGGCTTCCAGCCCATCTTGACCAAAGGAGTCAACTTGGCAGATCTCGAGACCCCTTCCCCCTTTAGATCAGTTAGGGTGAGAGCTCCGTGGATCCCCAATAGGTAGGGACAATGACCATCCTCAGCAGGAAGCAGTTACAGAGGATGAGACCTTCAGCCCCTTAGCTTCCCATAGAGATTTGGGGGGATCACATCTCTCAAAGAAATGTGAGGAAGGCAGATAGAATAGGGGGGATCTCGGGACCCCTTCCATGAGATCTGCCCTGCTGGAATGGTCGCCACTGCCCTGATACCACCCTCTCACTAATAATCCCTGCCCCAAGAGAAGACAATCACAGGAGGTAATTGAATTTGGAAAGGAGACAGGAACAATAAAAGAAAGGTGATATCACAGGCTTATTAATCAGACTTGTCAATCAAGAGACCCCACGCCCAGAGGTGTCTCCCCTGAAGACTTAGAATAAAAGCCCCAAAGCCTTGTTCATTGGGGCTCCTGAGCCATTTTTCTGCTCGAGCCTGCTCCTACCTCCTTGGAGTGTACTTTCCCCTCAATAAACTATCTCTTTGTTTCACCACTTTACTTTTGTGTGTGTCTCGTTCAATTCTTTGCTCGAGATACCAAGAACCTGGACGTCGTGTTGACAAGGACACCCCATTTTCCGGTAACACAAGTGAATCTAGATTCTGCTACAGAAAAGTAGTATTTGGCATGTCATACATGGAAAGCTAGAATTTTTTAAAGATTTTAAGTTAATATTCATATAAATTGCATTTTTTGACAGAAATGATAACTAGCAATCTATGTGTTTTGGTTTCAGTCCAGTATACAATATCAAAGAGGCTTGAATATGAAAAAATACACAATAAATTTTTTGTTTATTTTGTAATTAATGGTTTATTAATATTTTAAAGTCAATTCTCAGTATTTTATAAATCTGTAACATGGGTGATTATAATTATCTGTTTATTGTGTTAATTATATTGTAATTGTTAGCATTTCTCTAAAAATTTGTGTAGTCTTTTCACACAAATGCGGTAATGGAACACCATTGACTATGAAGGCAAAGAATGTTCTTTTAGCTTTCACGTAGTATTAAGGGTAAGAAGTCCTAAACTTCTTGGGATAATGCCAAAGCAATTGTTTGACTTTATAAATGACATATAAATTTGACTTATTTTTACTTAATTTTTTAACTTGAATACCTCTAATATGTAAATTACCATGGGTTTCTGGGGTGTTTCCAGGGCCACTTTATTAGGATACAAAAAGTAGCAATTAGTGATCTTTAAGCTAGCTGAGTGGGGCTAGTCTCAGTGCATGCAGGAGGTGGTCTTGTGACCAAAAATAAATAAATAAAAAAAAATTAAATATGAAGATAAGTAAAGAGGATGGGAAAGGGCATGTTCTTTTTTTTAAATTCATTTTTATTGTTAGACTTATTGGGGTGACATCTGTTAGCAAGGATTACATAGGTTTCAGGCATACAACTCTACAGTGCATTGTCAACTTGATGTATAATAAGTTCACCACCTAATGTGGCTTCTCTTTCCATCACCTTATATTTAGATTCCCTCCTCCTCTCCCATCCCCTCCCTTTTCTCCCCTCCCTAACCCACTCATCCCCAAATAAACATTAAAGTATTGATTGTGTCCATAGGTTATTTGTTTGTTCATTTCTTTTTTTCTTTGCTTTCAGTTTTATGTTCCGCATATGAGTGAAATCATGCAGTTCTTTGTTTTTTCCGTCTGGCTTATTTCACTATGCATGATGATCTCCAGGTCCATCCATTTTGTCGCAAATAGCAATATTTCATCTTTTCTTATAGCTGAGTAATATTCCATTGTGTATATGTACCACAGCTTCTTTAACCACTCATCTGTCGCAGGGCACTTTGGCTGTTTCCATGTTTTGGCCACTGTGAACAGCGCTGCGATGAACATTGGGGTACATAAGTCTTTGCAGACAAGGGTTTTCAAGTCTTTTGGGTAGATACCCAGAAGGGGGATTGGTGGGTCAAATGGTAACACCATTCCCAATTTTCTGAGGAACCTCCACAGTGCCTTCCACAGTGGTTGTACCAGTTTGCACTCCCACCAGCAGTGTGCCAGAGTTCCTTTTTCTCCACATCCTCTCCAGCACTTGTTACTCTTTGTCTTGTTGATAACAGCCATTCTCACTGGTGTGAGGTGGTATCTCATTGTGGTTTTGATTTGCATTTCCCTGATAGCTAATGAGGATGAGCATTTTTTCATATGTCTGCTGGCCATTTGTATTTCTTCGTGGGAGAAGTGTCTGTTTAGTTCTTCTGCCCACTTTTCAATTGGGTTGTTTGTTTTTTTGTTGTTAAGTCTTATTAGTTCTTAATATATTTTAGATATTAGACCCTTATCTGATGCGTTATTTGCAAATATTTTCTCCCATTCAGCTGGCTGTCTCTTTGCCTTGTTGATGGTTTCTTTCGCTGTGCAGAAGCTTTTTAGTTTGCTATAGTCCCATTCATTTATTTTTGCTTTTACTTCCCTTGCCTTTGAGGACAGGTTCATGAAGTCTTCCTTGAGTCCTAGGTCTATAAGTTAAGTACCAATGTCTTCTTCTATACAGTTTATTGTCGCAGGTCCGATATGAAGGTCTTTAAACAATTTTGAGTTAATTTTTGTATATGGAGAGAGTTCACAGCTCAGGTTCATTCATTTGCATATGTTTTTCCAGTTTTCCCAGCACCACCTACTAAAGAGGCTGTCTTTTCCCCATTGTATGTTTTTTGCTCCTTTATCAAAAATTATTTGTCCATATATTTGTGGTTTATTTCTGGGTTTTCAGTTCTATTCCATTGGTCTCTATTTCTGTTCTTTTGCCAGTACCAAGCTGTTTTGACTATTGAAGCTTTAATATAAATAGAAGTGAGGAAGTGTAATACCACCAGCCTTATTCTTTTTATGTAGTATTGCTTTGGCAATTCGAGGTCTTTTATTGTTCCATATAAATCTAATAATTCTTTTATCTATTTCACAAAAGTATGATTGTGGGATTTTGATTGGTATTGCATTAAATCTGTAGATTGCTTTGGGCAGAATGGCCATTTTAACAATGTTAAGTCTTCCTATCCATGAAGAGGGGATATTTTTCCACCTCTTAAAGTCTGTTTCAATTTCTTTCAAAAGTGTCTTATAGTTCTCTGTGTATAATTCTGTCACATTCTTTGTTAAGCTAATTCCCAGGTATTTCATTCTTTTTGTTGTGATAGCAAAAGGAATTGACTCCCTCATTTCTTTTGCTGTTGATTCATTGTTTGTATAAAGGAATGCTGTTGATTTTTCTACATTGATTTTGTATCCTGCAACTTTACTATATTCGTTAATTGTTTCTAATAGTTTCCTGTGGAATCTTTGAAATTTTTTATATAAAGTATCATGTCATCCGCAAATAGTTTCAATTTGACCTCTTCTTTCCCAATTTGGATACTTTTGATTCCTTTCTCTTGCCTGATTGCTGTGGCTAGAACTTCCAGTACTATATTAAATAACAGGGGTGACAGGGGGCATCCCTGTCTTGTTCCTGATTTTAGGGGAATAGGTTTCAGCTTTTCCCCATTCAGTATGATGCTACCCGAGGGTCTCTCATATATGGCCTTTATTATGTTGAGATACTTTCCTTCTATACCTATTTTATTTAGTGTTTTGATCATAAATGGATGCTGTACCTTGTCGAAAACTTATTCTGCATCCATTGAAATGACCATATGGTCTTTGTCTTTGATTTTGTTTATGTGGTGTATCACATTGATTGATTTTTGTCTGTTCAACCATCCTTGTGCTCCTGGGATGAATCCCACTTGAATATGATGTATGATCTTTTTGATGCATTCTTGTATTCTGTTTGCTAATATTTTGTTCAGGATTTTTGCATCTGTGTTCATCAGAGATATTGGTCTATAGTTTTCTTTTTTTGTGTTGTCTTTGCCAGGCTTTGGTATTAGAGTAATGTTGGCCTCATAGAATGAGTTAGGAAGTATTGCTTCCTCTTCAATTTTTTGGAAGAGTCTGACGAGGATAGGCATTAATTCTTCTTTGAATGCTTGGTAGAACTCGTTAGTGAAAATATCTGGTCCAGGGCTTTTGCCGTTAGGGAGATTATGTATAGTCATTGCAATCTCATTGTTATTGATTGGTCTATTTGGATTATCCAGTTCTGCTTGGTTCAGTCTTGGTAGGCTATAAGTTTCTAGAAACTTGTCCATTTCTTCTAGATTGT
>PVJL010020610.1:0-11776 GCA_004026885.1 Lyroderma lyra
GCAACAACAAGAAGACTTGACACTAATCAACATATATGCTCCCAACCAGGATGCACCAAAATATACAAAGAAACTACTAACAGACTTGAAAGGAGAAACTGATGAATACACAATCATAGCGCAGGACTTAAACACCCCGATAACAGCCATGGACAGATCATTCAAACAGAAAATAAATAAGGAAATAACAGCTCTAAACAACACATTACAGCAATTGGACATAAACGACATTTACAGGACACTTCATCCAGCAAAAAGAGATTGCACCTTCTTTTCTAGTGCGCATGGAACATTCTCAAGAATAGACCATATGCTGGGAAACAAAAGTAGCCTCAGCAAATTCAAGAAGATCGAAATCATACCAAGTGTATTCTCAGACCACAAAGCTTTGAAAGTGGAGATCAATTGTAAAAGGAAAGCAGATAAAACCACATATACATGGAGATTAAACAAAAGCTTCTTAAAAAAGGACTGGATAAAAGAACAAATAAAAGATGAGATTAAAAAACATATAGAAACTAATGACAATAAAAATACAATGTATCAGAATTATTGGGACACAGCGAAAGCGGTAATAAGAGGGAAACTTATGTCATTACACGCCTATCTTAAGAAACAAGAAAAATCACAAGCAAACATCTTAGCATCCCATCTTAAAGAATTAGAAATAGAGGACCAGAGAAAACCCAAAGTCAGCAGAAGGAAAGAAATAATAAAAATTCTAGCAGACGTAAACCTATTAGAGAACAGAAAGACAATAGAAAAAATTAATATAACGAATAGCTGGTTCTTTGAGAAAGTCAACAAAATTGACACACCCCTGGCGAGACCAATCAAAGGACAAAAGGAAAGGACACAAATATCCAAAATTAAAAATGAAACGGAAGAAATTAACACTGATACCACAGAAATACAAAGTATTATAAGAAAATATTTCCCTTCCGTCCTACTACACCCCCTCCCCTTTTTCCCCTCCCTAACCCACACATTCCCAAATAAACATTGAACTATTGATTATGTGCATGGGTTGTTTGTTTGTTTATTCATTTCTTATCTCTTTGTTCCTTTCAGTTTTATATTCCACATATGAGTGAAATCATAGTTCTTTGTTTTTTCCTTCTGACCGGTTTCATTAAGTATGATCTTCAGGTTCATTCATTTTGTTGCAAATGACACTATTTTATCTTTTCTTAGAGCTGAGTAATATTCCATTGTGTATATGTACCACAGCGTCTTTATCCAGTCATCTGTCTCAGGGCACTTTGTTTGTTTCCATGTTATGTCTACTGTGAACAGTGCTGCAATGAACATTGGGTGACATAAGTCTTTGTGGACAAAGGTTTTCAGGTTTTTTGGGTAGACCCCCAGGAGACGAATTGCTGGGTCAAATGGGAACTGCATTCCCAGTTTTCTGAGGAACCTCAACACCGCCTTCCACAGTGGTTGTACTAGTTTTCATTCCAAAAGCACTGGACCGGAGTCCCTTTTTCTCCACATCCTCTCCAGCTCATGTTACTTCTAGTCTTGTTGATAATAGCCATTCTAACAGGTGTGAGGTGATAAGTCATTGTGATATTGATTTGCATTTCCCTGATAGCTAATGAGGTTGAGCATTTTTTCATTTGTCTGCTGGCCATTTGTACTTCTCCATGGGAGAAGTGCCTGTTTAGTTCTTCTGCTCAGTTTATAATTGCGTTGTTTGTTTTTTTGTTATTAAGCCGTATTAGTTCTTTATATATTTTAGATATTAGACCCTTATCTGATGCGTTATTTGCAAATATTTTCTCCCATTCAGTTGGCTGTCTCTTTGCCTTGTTGATGGTTTCTTTTCCTGTGCAGAAGCTTTTTAGTTTGATAAAATCCCATTCATTTATTTTTGCTTTTACTTCCCTTGCCTTTGAGGTCAGGTTCATGAAGTCTTCCTGGAGTCCTAAGTCTATGAGTTCAGTACCAATGTTTCCTTCTATACAGTTGATTGTTGCAGGTCTGATATGAAGGTTTTTAATCCATTTCGAGTTAATTTCTGTATATGGAGAGAGTTCCCAGTTCAAATTCATTTTTTGCATATATTATTCCAGTTTTCCCAGCACCACCTACTAAAGAGGCTGTCTTTTCCTCATTGTATGTTTTTTGCTCCTTTATCGAAAATTATTTATCCATAAATATATGGGTTTATTTCTGGGTTTTCAGTTCTATTCCATTGGTCTATATTTCTGTTCTTCTGCCAGTACCAAGCTGTTTTGACACTTGATGCTTTGTAATATTAATTGAAGTCAGAGATTGTAATGCCACCAGCCGTATTCATTTATGTAGTATTTCCTTGGCAATTCAAGGTCATTTATGTTTCCATATAAAAGTACTAATTCTTTTATCTATTTCATGAAAGTATGATTGTGGGATTTACATGGGTATTGCATTAAATATGTAGATTGCTTTAAAAGAATGTCCATTTTAACAATATTAAATTTTCCTATCCATGAACAGGGGATATTTTTCCACCTCTTAGAGTCTGTTTCAATTTCTTCCAAAAGTGTCTTATACTTTTCTGTGTATAAGTGTGACACTCTCTTCATTAATTTAACCTCAGGTATTTCATTCATTTTGTTTTGATAGCAAAGGGAATTGATTCTCTCATTTCTTTTTCTGTGGATTTGTTGTTTGTATATAGGAATGCTGTTGAATTTTTTACATTTATTTTGTGTCCTGAGACTTTACTATATTTGTTTATTGCTTCTAATAGTTTCCTGGTAGAATCTTTGGAACTTTTTATATTAGGCGTCATGTCATCAGCAAATAGTGTCAATTTGACCTCTTCTTTCCAAATTTGGATACCTTTGATTCCTTTCTCTTGCCCGATTGCTGTGGCTAGCACATCCATCACTCTATTCAATAACAGTGGTGACAGGGGGCATCCCTGTCCTGTTCCGGATTTTTAGGAATAGGCTTCAGCATTTCCCCATTGAGTATGCTGTTAGCCGAGGCCTTGTCATATATGGCCTTTATTATGTTGAGACGCTTTCCTTCTATACCAATTTTATTTTGTGTTTTGTTCTTAAATGGATGATGTATCTTGTTGAAAGCTTTTTCTGCATCAATGGGAAATGGTCATATGTCATTTATCTTTGATTTTGTTTATGTGGTGTATCACATAGATTGATTTTCGTACGTTGAACCATCCTTGTGCTCCTGGGATGAATACCACCTGATCTTGAGGTATGATCTTTTTGATGAATTGCTATATTCTGTTTGCTATTATTTTGTTTAGAATTTGTGCATCTTTGTTCATCAGAGATACTGGCCTATAGTTTTCTTTCTTTTTATTGTGTTTCCCAGGCTTTGGTATTAGAGGAATGTTGACCTCATAGAAAGAGTTAGGAATTAGTACTTCTTCAATTTTTTGGAGGAGTCTGAGGAGGATAAGTGATTATTATTCTTTGAATGCTTGGTAAAACTCACTGGTGAAACGTTCTTATCCTTTGCTTTTGCCTTTAGGGAGATTACGGATAGATATTTTAATCTCTTCACTATGAATTGGTCTATTTAGAATATGGAGATCTTCTTGGTTCAATCTAGGGAAGCTATAAGGTTCTAGAAACTTGTCCATTTCTTCTAGGTTGTAAAATTCAGTGGCATAAAGTTCTTCATAAGATTTCTTATAATCCTATGTATTTCTGTGGTATCCGTGGTAATTTCTCCCCTTTCATTTCTAATTTTGGATATATGTGTCCTTTCTTTTCATCCTTTGATTAGTCTCGCCAAGGTCTTGTCAATTTTGTTGACTTTCTGAAAGAACAAGCTCTTTGTAATATGATTTTTTTTCTATAGTCCTCCTGTTCTCTAAGTGATATAGCTCTGCTTTAATTTTTATTACTTCCTTTCTTCTGTTGAGTTTGGGATTTGTGTGCTCTTCTATTTCTAGTGCTTTAAGATGGTATGTTAAGTTGTTTCTTTGTGATTTTTCTTGTTTCTTAAGACAGGCGTTTATTGATATAAATTTCCCTCTTATCACTGCTTTAGCTGTGTCCCAATAATTCTGGTATGTTGTATTTTCATTGTCAGTAATTTGTATATATGTTTAAAGGTAATCTTTTATTGTTCTTTTATCCAGTCCTTTTTAAATGAGCTGTTCTTCATCTCCACGTATATGTGTCTTTTTCTGCTTTCCTTTTAAGTTGATCTCCAATTTCAAAGCATGGTGGTCTGAGGATGCACATGGTATAATTTCAATCATCTTGGATTTGCTGAGGCTACTTTTGTGTCCCAGCATGTGAGATATCTTTGAGAATATTCCATGTGCACTAGCAAAGAAGGAATATTCTCCTTTTGGGATGAAGTGTCCTGCCAATATCAATTATGGCCAATTGCTCTAATGTGTCATTCAGTGTTGGTGTTTCCTTATTTATTTTCTGTTTGGTTGATCTGTCCATGGCTGTTAGTGCCGTGTTTATGTCTCCCACAATGATTGTGTATTCATCAGTTTCTCCCTTCAAATCTGTTAGTAGTTTCTTTGTCTCTTCTGGTGCATCCTGGCTAGGAGTATATATATTAATTAGTGTCAAGTATAATTGTTGCTGTACTGTGCCTTTTATCATTATGTAATGTCCGTCCTTATGTTTTACTATCCCTTTTAACCTGACGTTTATTTCATTAGGTATAAGTATGGCAACTCCTGCTTTTCTCTGGTCACCATTTGGTTGAAGTATTGTTTCCGATCCTTTCACTCTGAGTCTGTGTTTGTCCTAATGGCTGAGGTTGGTTTATTGGAGACAGCACATAGATAGATTCTGTTTTTCAATACAGTCTGCCACTGTGTGTCTTTTTATTGGTGAGTTCGGTCCATTAACATTTAGAGTGATGATTGATATAGAAGGATTTCCTGTGACCATTACTTATTTCCTTTTTTGATTTGTTTTATTTTTGTTTCTTTCCTGTTGCCCCAACTGTATTCCATTTTTCCTGATGTTTTTTTCAGGTCGAAGAGTCTCTTTCAGTATTTTTTGGAGTGCTGGCCTTGTCCTGGCAAATTCCCACAGCTTCTGTGTGTCTGAGAAAGTCTTTATTCCACCTTCATATCTGAAAAATATTTTGCTGGATAAATTATTCTTGGCTATAAGTTACTCTCCTTTCAGTTTTTGTATATTGGATTGCACCCTCTTCTGGCTTGCTGCATTTCTGCTGAGAAATAGGATGACATCCTGATGGGCTTTCCTCTAAAAGTTAGAGTTCATTTTTCCCTGGCTGCCTTGAGAATTCTCTCTTTCTCTCTAGTTTTGGATATCTTTAGTACCATGTGTCTTGGAGAAGCTCTGTCAGGGTCCTTGTTTTCAGGGGACTTGTTTTCTTTTTCTACTTGTGGTTCCAGGTCTTTCCATAGGATTGGAAAGTTCTCATCTAGTATTTGTTTGAGTGTGCTCTCTGTAGAATGCTCTACCCATTCCTCGATTACTAGTATCCTGATGTTGTTTTGTCGCATGGAGTCAGATAGTTCTTGCCGAATTCTTTCAATATTTTTGCTTCTCTATCCCCTCCCTTCCTCTTTCTTAGCTGTTTCCATGTTCTGATTTTCAATACCAATAATTATTTCCTCCATGTGGATGGCCCTGTTTCCTATGGCAGTATTTAGTTTCTCACTTCTTTTATTGTCCTCTTTATCTCTCACATTTCTATCTCAACCTTCCTTAGGGTTTGAACTTCTTTGTTAAATTTTTCCTTTTTTTCATGGAGTTTTGATTTATGTCATTCATCTCCTTATTTATGCTGTTTAAATCAGCCATGGTGCTCTGCCAGTATGTTTTCATTTCTCTCAGAGCCTTTAGAATGGCTACCTGAATTTCTCTGCCAGAAACTTCTAGATCTAAGAGGTTGTCTTGATAAATTTCCTGATCTTTTTGAGGAGTTTTAGTTTTAAGGAATTCATCCTGTATACTAGGTTCTTCCTCATTGACCTGAGTGTGTTATATCCAGTAGTAGTGCACGAAAGCCCAGATTGGTACTTTTGTGGAGTCTTGTTGTAGGGCAGACACAAGGTGGCACTGCGGGGGGCAATCTTGGGAGAGAGGGTTTGTCTATTTCTTATTTCTGGTCTCCTGCTGCATTTGGAGTCAATGTGCATCTGTCATGGTCCCTTGACTTCCTGCATTTTCTTGGTTGGGGAGGCTGTAGGAAAGGTAAGATGCCACGAAAAGGCTCATGGGGACAACTCCTTCTTTTGCCCTATGCTGGTGATGTTGGGTGATCCGGGCCGAGGCTGCTCCTGCTGGCTGGGGCGAATGCTATGAAAACCGCCTTTATGTCCAGGCCTGCTCCAGCCACCAGGTGTTGGGGCAGAGTCTGGGGACTGAATCTAATTTTAGGAGCCAGGGGCATGCGAGCAGGCATGCACAGAAGACAGAAGATGTTGTTTTGATGCCGCGGTAGAAAGGGAGCCAGTTTGTGTTTGCAACGGGCGGTATGGCAACTGTACCCCCATGCAGGAGCCAAAGGAGCAGCGCCAGCAGCAGGTAAACCTTCACAGCGGGCAGGAATGGAAGCTGCAGCCTAGTGAGTGGTCGTGTGCTGTCTGCTTGGCAGCCGGCTAGCCCCCGCAGTGGGCCGCAACCAGGAACTGCGGGCTGCGACCAGGAACCCCAGGCTTGCGCAGGAACCGTGCGTGCCTGTGTTGTGTTTCCCAAGAGAGCCTAGAGCAACAATGTGGTCTGTGCAGTTCAGAGTCCTTGCTCTGCACTGCTAACACTCAAAAGTTACAGAGGCTGGCTCCCAAGCTCTGCCCCCAACTTGCCGCTCCAAATTCCAGCTCCCCAGCCCAGCTCCCCAATGACTCCCACTGGTCTGCCACTTTGCTAGGGCTTTTCCTCTTGTCACCTCTTGACCTCTCCCCCTCCCAAGCACTGCACTGCTCCTGGATGGTCACCCCCGATCGGGTCCTGTTGCGATCTGTCTTTGATCCCTCCCCTCTCTCCGACTCGCCCCCTTCTCTCCAACCTTCAGGTGTTTCCTTGAAATACATGAAATTCTCAGCTGCTATTTTTGTCACTCAGAAACCTGTTTCTTGAATCCTGGGGGCCCTTCAATTGTGTTTTCTGGGAGAGACTTTAGGGACCTCCTATCCAGTCACCATATTGCCCTCCAACCTCTAAGCATTGAAGAGATTTTTATGAACATCAACAAAATTAAAAGGTTATATTTAATTTGTGGAACCAGCAACAGCTAGTCATGTAATGTCTTCTCTTCTGGTTATTGGGTGCCCCTGACTATTGACAGAATGTGAAAAGTTCATGAGGGATCTGAAAATCCAAGTTGGAATGTTTTATTCAAAGAGAGAAGTATGGGTTGGCAGATTAATGTAGCAGGGTCCAAGGCACACAATTGCCCCGAACTTTGGGTTAGCTCTTCTTATACAGAAAATGTACAGGCACATTCTTCAATATCAAGATGTGGTCACCTGTAAAAAATTACATGTAGAATCGGGACACAGTAAACTTTTCCTTGCAGCAAGCCAAGTTCAGGTAAGCTCGGTTTCCGAGATCAGGCTCACTGTAGATAGAGCAGTAGCCGTATGAGTTCTTTTATTTGTACCTAACTAAGCTCAGCTAAACTTGGTTCCTGCTAGCCCGCTCAAATTTGTTTGTATTAACTCTTTTGCTCTCTAATCACTATCATCTGCCCAAATTCACAGTTCCTTCTGGAGAACATGTGGGACACATAAAAACAATCACTATGCTGGATTTCATTTAATATCTGACTTTATTTCAACTTTCAAATTGAATTAAAACCTGCCACTGTTTCTGTGAAGAATCAAATTTCAATAAAATAAGTGTGTCATCTTTTAGAATATTCCTAAGAAAAAGCAAAAGTATAATCAAGATTTACCAAAAAGCAAAGGACTAACAGAACTTTTAATAGAAGTCTTACGTTAAACAAGTGTTTTGAATTTTCACTTTCACTAAAGAACAATCGTTTAGTGAGTGGTATCTATCACTTTGGCCTCCCTGGGCCACATTGGAAATAGAATTCTCTTGGATGACACATAAAATACACTAATACTAACAATAGCTCATAAGATATAACTAAAAATGCCACAAGTTTTTCCTTTTTAGTATTTGTATTGGGCTACATTCAAAGCCATCCTAGGCCACAGGTTGGTGAGGCCTGCGTTATATGAAGGTCGTTGGATATTTTACTTCTAAATCATTTGAGAAAAGTTTTAAAATTCATTTTTATTGTTAGACATATTGAGGTGACATCTGTTAGCAAGGATAACAGGTTTCATGCATACAATTCTACAGGGCATTGTCAATTTATTGTAAAATAAGTTCACCACCCAGTGTGAGTTCTCTTTCCATCACCTTATAATTAGCTACCACTCCGTCCTCCCACACACCCTCCACTTTTTCCCCACCCTAACCCATTCATTCCCAATTAAACATTGAACTATTGGGTATGTCCATAGGTTGGTTGATTGTTTGTTCATTTCTTATCTCTTTGTTCCTTTCCATTTTATATTCAGCATATGAGTGAAATCATACAGCTTTTTCTTTGTTCCGTCTGATCTATTTCACTAAGTATGATGATCTTCAGGTTCATTCATTTTGCTGCAAATGGCACTATTTCATCTTTTTTTTATAGCTGAGTAATATTCCATTGTGTATATGTACCACAGCTTCTTTATCCAGTCATCTGTCGCAGGGGACTTTTTTTGTTTCCATATTATGTCCACCTTGAACAGTGCTGCAATGAATATTGGGGGACATAAGTCTTTGTAGACAAAGGTTTTCAGGTTTTTTGGGTAGACCACCAGGAGACGGATTGCTGGGTCAAATGGGAACTCCATTCCCAGTTTTATCAAGAACCTCCACACTGCCTTTCACAGTGGTTTTACTAGTTTTCATTCCCAACAGCAGTGTACCAGAGTCCCTTTTTCTCCACATCCTCTCCAGCACTTGTTATTTCTAGTCTTGTTGATAATAGCCATTCAAACAGGTGTGAGGTGGTACCTCTTTGTGATTTTGATTTCCATTTCCCTGATAGCTAATGAGGTTGAGCATTTTTTCATATGTCTGCTGACCATTTGTACTTCTCCGTGGGAGAAGTGCCTATTTAGTTCTTCTGCACAGTTTGTAATTGCGTTATTTGGTTTTTGTTATTAAGCCTTATTATTTCTTTATGTATTTTAGATATTAGGCCCTTATCTGATCCGTTATTTGCAAATATTTTCTCCCATTCAATTGGCTGTCGCTTTGCCTTGTTCATGGTTCCTTTTCCTGTGCAGAAGCTTTTTAGTTTGATAAAATCCCATTCATTTATTTTTGCTTTTACTTCCCTTGCCTTTGAAGTCAGGTTCATGAAGTCTTTCTGGAGTCATAGGTCTACAAGTTTAGTACCAAAGTTTTCTTCTACACACTTTTTTGTTGCAGGTCTGATATGAAGGTCTTTAATCCATTTCGAGTTAATTTCTGTATATGGAGAGGGTTCGCAGCTCAAGTTCATTTTTTGCATATATTATTCCAGTTTTCCCAGCACCACCTACAAAAGATGCTGTCTTTTCCTCATTGTGTGTTTTTTGCTCCTTTATCAAAAATTATTTGTCCATAAATGTGTGGGTTTATTTCTGGGTTTTCAGTTCTATTTCATTGGTCTTTATTTCTGTTCTTCTGCCAGTACCAAACTGTTTTGACTATTGATGCTTTGTAATATCAATTGAAGAAAGGGAATTTAATGCCACCAGACTTGTTCATTTACGTAGTATTTCTTTGGCAATTCTAGGTCATTTATGTTTCAATATAAATTTACTAATTCTTTTATCTATTTCACGAAAAGATGATTGTGGGATTTTCATGGGTATTGCATTAAATATGTAGATTGCTTTAGGAGAATGTCCATTTTAACAGTGTGAAATTTTCCATCCATGAACAGGGGATATTTTTCCACCTCTTAAAGTCTGTTTCAATTTCTTTCAAAATTGTCTTATACTTTTTTGTGTATAAGTATGACACTCTCTTCATTAACTTAAACCTCAGGTATTTCATTCATTTTGTTTTGATAGGAAAGGGAATTGATTTTCTCATTTCTTTTTCTGTCGTTTTTTATTTGTATATTGGAATGCTGTTAATTTTTTTACGTTTATTTTGTATCCTGCGACTTTAGATATTTGTTTATTGCTTCTAATGATTTCTTGGTAGAATCTTTGGAATTTTTTATATAAGTTGTCATGTTATCAGCAAGTAGTGAAAATTTGACCTCTTCTTTCCAAATTTGGATACCTTTGAGCCCTTTCTCTTGCCGTATTGCTTTGGCTAGAACTTCCATTAATATATTAAATAACAGTGGTGACAGGGGGCATCCCCTGTCCTTTTACTGATTTTAAGAAATAGGCTTCAGCTTTTCCACATTGAGTATGCTGTTATCCGAGACCTTGTCATATATGGCCTTTTGATGTTGAGATGCTTTCCTTCTATACCTATTTTGTTTTGTGTTTTGATCATAAATCGATGCTGTGTCTTGTTGACAGCTTTTTTTTTCATCAATGGGAAATGGTCATAGGTCCTTTATCTTTGATTTTGTTTATGTTGTGTATCACAAAGATTGATTTTCCTATGTTGAATCATCCTTGTGCTCCTGTGGTGAATACCACTTGATCTTGAGGTATGATCTTTTTGATGCATCGCTACATTCTGTTTGCTATTATTTTGTTTAGAATTTGTGCATATTTGTTCCTCAGAGTTACTGGCCTATAGTTTTCTTTCTTTTTATTGTGTGTGCCAGGCTTTGGTATTAGAGGAATGTTGGCCTCATAGAACGAGTTAGAAAGGAGTGCTTCTTCTTCAATATTTTGGAGGTCTCTCAGGAGGATAGGTGTTTAATATTCTTTGAATGCTTGGTAAAACTCACTGTTGAAACGATCTGGTCCTTGGCTTTTGCCTTTAGGGAGATTATGGATAGTCATTTTAATCTCTTCACTATGACTTGATCTATTTAGATTATGGAGATCTTCTTGGTTCAATCTAGGTAAGCTATAAGGTTCTAAAAATTTGTTCATTTCTTCTAGGTTGTTAAATTCAGTGGCATAAAGTTCTTCATAAGATTTTCTTATATTCCTATGTATTTCTCTGATATCCGTGGTAATTTCTCCCCTTTCATTTCTAATTTTGGATATATGTGTCCTTTCTTTTCATCCTTTGATTATTCTCGCCAAGGTTTTGTCAATTTTGTTGACTTTCTGAAAGAGCCAGCTCTTTGTAATATTAATTTTTTTCTATAATCTTCTTGTTCTCTAATTGGTATAGCTCTGCTTTAATTTTTATTATTTCTTTTCTTCTGTTCACTTTGGAATTTGTGTACTCTTCCATTTCTAGTTCTTTAAGATGGTATGTTAAGTTGTATCCTTGTGATTTGTCTTGTTTCTTAAGACAGGCCTGTATTGATATAAATTTCCGTCTTATCACTGCTTTGGCTGTGTCCCAATAATTCCGGTATGTTATATTTTCATTGTCAGTAATTTGTATATATTTTTTAATCTCATCTTTTAATGTTCTTTTATCCAGTCCTTTTTAAATGAGCTTTTCTTAATATGCATGTACATGTGTTTTTTCTGCTTTCCTTTTACAGTTGATCTCCAATTTCAAAGCATGGGGGTCTGAGTATACACATGGTATAATTTCAATCATCTTGAATTTGCTGAGGCTACTTTTGTGTCCTAGCATGTGAGATATCTTTGAGAATATTCCATGTGCAGTAGAAAAGAAGGAATAGTCTCCTTTTGCTGGATGAAGTGTCCTGC
>PVJL010020611.1:0-11774 GCA_004026885.1 Lyroderma lyra
AATTAAAAAAAAAAAAAAACTGAAAGCAAAGAAAAAACGAAATGAACAAACAAATAACCCATGGACACAATCAATAACTTAATGATTAATTCGGGATGAGTGGGATAGGTAGGGGAGAAAAGGGAGGGGCTGGGAGAGGATTGGGCGAAACTAAATATAAGGTGATGTAAAGAGACGTCGCATTAGGTGGTGAACTGATTATACATCAAGTTGACAATGTACAGTAGAATTGTATGCCTGAAACTTATGAAATCCTTGCTAACAGATGTCACACCAATAAGTCTATCAATAAAAAGGAATAGCAATAAATAAATAAATAAATAAATGCTGAAAAGAAAAGAAATTGAAGAAGGCATAAAGAAATGCAGACATTTTATATTCCTAAATGGGTCGAATGATCCTCATTGAAATGGTCATGTTACACAAAGCAATGAACAGATTTAATGCCATCCCAATGAAAATTCCAATGACAGATTTTGAAAATTTTCAAGAAAAACATCAAGAGATATGTATGGAATCTAAAGAGTCCAAAATAACCACAAGCATCCGAAGGAAGGAAACAATAATGGTGAAGGTTTCACACTCTTTGACTTCAATCTATAACACACAATGACAATAATATAAGCAGCAGGGTATTGGCAGAAATATAGGCACACACAAACCAATGAAGGAAAAGTGAAAGCCCATATATATATGTAAAGATTGTTTTCTATGGAAAGCCAATAATATAATATGAAGCAAAGAATCCATTTTACATAAACGGCGCTAGGGCATAGAGAATATCACATGAAAAAGAATGAAACTGGAATGACAGTTTTCAACATATACCAAAATTACCTAAAACTAGACCAAAGACCTAAACATGCTACCAATAATGATAAATTGCATAGAAGAAAGCATACGGCCCAAACCTGTAGACCTGGCTTAAGAAAGATTTTGATGAATGTTACCTCAAAGGCAAAGGAAGTAAAAGTCAAAAGAAATGAATGGACTGTACCCGACGTAAAAGCCTCTGCACAGCCAAAGAAACCATCAAGAAACAAAAAGACTACAGGCAGAGTGGGAGAAGACATTTGCAAGCAACGACTGAAATGGGGTTAAAACCTAAACTATATAAAGAATTCCTAGAACTCAACAACAGACAAACAAACAATCCAATGAACACATGGGCACAGGACTTTGACAGACACTTTCTCCAAGAAGACAGATTAAATAAACATCCAAGAGATACATACAAAATATTTAAGTACACTGGCTATTAGAGATATGCCATGAACTACCACTTCATACCTGTTATTAATAGAAACACTAAGATCGACAAGACAAGTAATAACGAGTGTTGGAGAAGCTGTGGGAATAAAGAACTCTCATATGCTGCAGGAGGGCATGTCAATTGGCAGCAATGATGGAAAACAGTACAGAGGTTCCCCAGAATGTTAAGAATAAATATACCGTACAACCAAGCAATCTCTTCTCTGGGTATCCACCCTCCAAATCTGAAAACATGTACTCATAGAGATATACGTACCCCTGTGTTCCTTGCAGTACAAGTTATGGTAGTCAAGACATATGAACAACCAACATGTTCTTCAACAATTGCTTGGATGCAGGAGATGTGGTACAAACACCCAGTGAAACTTTACTCGCCCAGAAATAAAGATGAAACACTGCCGATTGTGAAAACATGGATGGGTCTGGAGATTACCATGCTAAGGGAAATAAATCAAATAGAAATATCTCGGAACCATGGAACTTCACTCATACTTGGGATGTAAAAATGAAAGCAACAAAGAGAAATCCAAAAATTCATAAATACAGACAACACATTAGTGGTTGCAAGAAAGTAAGGAAAAAGAGAGGTGGTAGAAGAAGAAAGGGGTGGGTCAAATATAGGGGGAAGGAAGAAGTGACTCTGGATCCTGAACGCACAATGCAATATATGAATATGAATTTATATTAAAAAAATACACACTGGAAATGTAATGTTACTAATGAATATCAATGTCATTAAATTAATACATAAATAAAAAACCCAAATCATAAACCTGGCCTAAATTACAAAGAAACCCATAACCTAATCCAACACCAAATCCAAACCTAATTTAAAACAAAACCCTCAGCTTTACTATAAACTGAACCCTAACTCTAAATCTCCTAATAAACTCAACAAATAATTTTAAAATGAAATCTAACCCTAAACCGAGCCCTAGTGGAAAATCTGAGCCTTCCTATAACACTATCCCTGAAAGGAACCTACACTCGCTTTTACTGGGAACCCAACCCCAACTTGAAGGGAAAACCAACATTGAACTCCAAGCTAATTCTCACCCTAATCCTAAAAACTGAATCATAAACTGAAATCTGCACCTCATCATTAAACCGGCACTTCTCCTACCCAATCTTAAAACCTAACTCCAACCTCAAAGGTAACTCGAAGCCTAAGTATATAACTACCCCTAATCATTAACTCACCAAAACACTAAACCAAGGATATGCCTAAAGAAAAACCTAACTCTATCCTCAAACTTTACCTCACTCTATCAATAGCCCTTCTACCCAGAGTTCTCATTTCAATGTTCTTAATACCATAACCTCAAAGCTTCTTCTAACCCAACCCAAACTCTTGCCCTGAACCTAACCTGAAACATAACACATAGCCTAACTCAAAGATGGATCCTCAAACTAATCATAATCACAATAGTACACATACCTCTCACCCCCAACTTTACATACCCTGAACACTAACCACAATTTTAACAAAACCTCTAATCTCAAAGCTACCTCTAAGGCTAACACCAAAGCTGAAGCTGCGCAGAATCTCATCCTTAACACAAGTCCAAAAATGACCTCTAAACCTCTCCCAGGGTCACAGGTCGCCACGGCATGGCATTATGGAACTCAAAATCATGACAGTTCTATTGTCTCTTGATGGGCTCTGGGGCCTCTAGACATCATAGCCTTTGATACAGCCTCGGGACCCCAATTGGCTGGCCCTGCAACTGTGACATCGCGGTCAGCCAATATTATGATTATTGGTCCCTGGCGCCTTCCGCTTTCCATCGCGGAGGGTGGGTGCGCCCTGAAAAGGCTGTCTGCCTGCATCAGCCTGGGATTCTGTGCCCCAAGGGCGATCCTGTTGGTGCCAAACCGCCTCTCCAAGCCTCTGCTCTCACCAGTTTTTGAGGATATCAAATTGATAATTTTGATGCATCACTTCATACCTATTCCAAGGCATTGCTTGATCCCAGATAAATCAGAGTAAAGGGTGGTTTGTTCTGGGCAATTACGAACGTACTTTTGTCTGTTTTACACTATACTTAGTGGTTGTGTGGCGGGGACCATAATACATGTTGAACAGGCAGCCTTTCTCTTGCGGGGAATTTTAGGCATCTATAACATGAACTGAACTTACTTTCATTCTGTATGTCCTGTGAGATAGGTGAACATATATTTAGCAGTGGCATCCCCTCCTCTAACTGTACTCACACCACTGAACTGGTTTCCTAAGTGAAGAAGGGAGGCCGCAGGAGGTGGGGACAAGAAGCACACAATGCACATTGATTATGATTTACAATTGACTGTTCAAAATACTAGTGTGATTGTGCGTGCATGCCTTCTAGAATATTTAAAATAGAAGCCTCTGGTATTTTTTTTATTTATGATTTCTATTCTACTCAGAATTATAGTAAGTATTTCAGAAATACTCTTACACACTAAAATACAGAATGGAACCTTGAGATAATGGGAAAAAGAGATTCATGCGCATTATTATACATTTCATAGGTGATTGCTTTTTTGGTAGGAAGGAAGAAAGTGCTTGCATTTGTGTTTGGTATCTTGATGGGAAGTCATCCTCTCAATCCTGTTCTGATAACTACAATGAGATTTGACAGTTGAGAAGTTATTCTTGAATACCTGAAAGAAGACTGAGTAGTGAGATCTATGATGAGCATTTGAATTGACTATGTGACTTCAGGCCCCATTGCTGCTTCTAGGTAAATGGAAAGTTGAAAAACTCTTTTGACGATCTCAAATGCCAATATAGTGGCAAAAATTAAAAAAAAAAGGAATATGTATTAAAACTATCCCAAACACAACACCTAACTCAATGACGAACCTAACACAAAACTTAGTCATATGTGAACCCTAAACCCAAACCTTACCCTAAGTTTCAAAGGAACTCATAATGGAATCTTAAACTTATCCCTAGCTTTAAGTCTAAACCTACACCTGGCCTATTCTCTAACATTAACCATGACCACAATCCTAATTTACACACTTACCCTGGAGTCAAAGCAAACCCTAACACTAAACTTAAACAAAATCTACTTGGAACATGAACAATGAACATAACCAAAATCCCGAAGCATAACGCGAAACATAACCCTGGGCGTCAACATCATCTTGGCCCTCATCCTAACCGGCACCTGATCGTAAACTTAACCTCACAACTAACCTTATCTCTAATCACAATCCTAACTGAGAGGTTAACACTTACCCTAAACCAAAGCTTAAGGGGAGTCCTAAATCTAAACATACACCGGAAACTTAAAAGAAATTTTAACCCAAAATCGAACTTCACACCTCACTCTAACCCTCACCCTACCCCTTCACTACATCGTGCACCAACCATAATCACAGCATATAACCTACAAAAATCTCTAAACCTAATCCCAATTTCAAAGTAAATCATAAAACAATGGTCAGCCTAATCTTAACAGTAACCTTAAATTTAATCACAACCTCAACCCAAACTTTAAATGGAAACATAACAAGAACCGTATCCATAATACTATTCATAAAGTCAGCCTTACCTCTAAACCTAGACTGTAAAATGAACCTAACACTATCCTTATACTTAATTAAAAACAAAACCTCAAACCTAAACCTTAGTAAAAAAAAATTCATTTAAAATTTTCATTTTAATCTCACAATTTATTGTTATCCTACACTAACACTAACCATCATCACAAAATCTGTTCTGAACCTAAACTCATTCTAACATTTACCTAACTTGAAGCTTACTCAGTACATAATCCTAAGTGTAATCTGGCACCTACATGGAAACTCAAATCTAAACCCACTCTCATACCAAACTCAAAACGTCACCTTCATCTTAATTTAAAACATAACCCTTAATATATAACTGTAAACCTAATCCTAGCCAGAGCCCTTAATCTAACCCTAAATTTATCTCCAATTTGGAGCCAATCCTACATCAAAGCTTACCATAAAACACTACTTCTTACCAAACTCTCAATTGAACCATGAATAAAACCAAAAGACCTAAACTTAAACACAAAATCTAACCTTAAACACAATCGGACCTTTTGTTCTACTGCTAAACCTAAAAATAAAATCAATCCTAACCATATCTTTAACCCTTAGCCTAACTCAAAATCTAAACCATAACGTCTACGTAAAGCTAAATGTAGGCTTCCCTACAGCCCCTATGTTTTCTTAAACCTACACCACACCTAATTAAAAATAAAAAAATAACCTCAAACTTAACTCTAACCCTAAACCTAACCCTAATTATTTAGCTAACCATAGCTAGTTAACTGAACATAACATGGATTCGAACCTCATCAGAAAATAAGGACATACCTAAACCTACCCATTACATAACCCGTGCTTTCCATTAAACCAAATTCTAGGAAAAACTAAGCCTAATCATAACAGTAATTGAGAGGGAAACCCGAACTTCAAAAGTCAGTATAACCCTAATCTTAACCCTAATTCTAATGACCAACTAAACGCTAACCCTAACCTTAGTTATAACTCTGACTCTAATTGACAGGACCCACCTAAAAACAGCAATAACCCTAAAGATCAGTCTAACACATACACTAATTTGTATGTTAACCCTAACCTCAACGCTGAGAAGAAACTTAACACAGGGGCTGAGGGACCAATACTCTGAAAACACAAGATGTTAAAAGAAAATGAAATTTTCTTTTGCTTTGCAGAAGCTTTTGAGTTTGATATAGTCCCATTCATTTATTTTTGCTTATACTTCCCTTACCTTTGAGGACCGTGTCATGAAGACTTCTTTGAGTCCTAGGTCTATAAGTTTAGTACCAATGTCTTCTTCTATACAGTGTATTGTTACAGGTCTTATGTGAAGGTCTTTATTCAATTTTGAGTTAATTTTTGATGGATTATTACTCAGCTATAAGAAAAGATGAAATATTGTCAATTGCAACAACACGCATGGACCGGTTAAAAGAAATTTTTTTTTAATTCATTTTTATTGTTAGACTTATTAGGGTGACATCTGTTAGCAAGGATTACATAGGTTTCAGGCATACAATTCCACAGTGCATTGTCAAGTTGATGCATAATAAGTTCACCACCTAATGTGACCCTTCTTTCCATCCCCTTATATTTAACTTCCCCCCCTCCTCTCCCACCCCCTCCCCTTTCTCCCCTCCCTAACCCAGTTTTCTTTTGCTTCGTAGAAGCTTTTGAGTTTGATATATTCCCATTCATTTATTTATGCTTATACTTCCCTTGCCTTTGAGGACCGGTTCATGAAGTCTTCCTTGAGTCCTAGGTGTATAAGTTTAGTACCAATGTCTTCTTCTATACAGTGTATTGTTACAGGACTTATATGAAGGTCTTTAATCTATTTTTAGTTAATTTTTGATGGAATATTACTCAGCTATAAGAAAAGATGAAATATTGTCATTTGCAACAACACGGATCGACCTGGAGATCATCATGCTTAGGGAAATAAGCCACACAGAAAAATAAAAAACTGTAAGACTTCACTCATATGAGGAATATAAAACTGAAAGCAAAGAAATAACAAAATTAATAAACAAATAACCCATGGAAACAATCAACAATTTAGTGATTATTTGGGGACGAGTTGGTTAGGGAGGGGAGAAAACCTAGTGGCTGGGAGAGGAGGGGGCGAAGCTAAATATAAGGTGATGTAAAGATACGTCGCATTAGCTTGTGAACTGATTATACATCAAGTTGACAATGCACAGTAGAATTGCATGCCTGAAACCTATAAAATCCTTGCTAACATATGTCACACCAATAAGTGTATCAATAAAAATGAATATAAATAAATAAATAAATAAACGCTGAAAAAAACAGAAATTGAAGAAGGCACAAAGAAATGCAGAGATTTTATATTCATAAATGGGACGAATGAACCTCATTGAAATGGTCATGTAACACAAATCAATGAACAGATTTAATGCCATCGCAATCAAATTTCCAATGACAGTTTTTTGAAAAATTTCAAGAAAAACATCAACAGATTTCTATGGTATCTAAAAAGACCCCAAATAAACACAGGCATCCGAAGGAAAAAAAAAAAAACAATAATGGTGAAGGTTTCACACACTTTATCTTCAATCTACAACACACAATGACAATAATATAAGCAGCAGGGTATTGGCAGATATATAGGGACACACACACCAATGAAGAAGGTCTGAAAACCCAGAAGTAATCCCTCATATACATGTGAAGATTGTTTTTTATGGAAAGCCAAAAATATAACATGAACCAAAGAATCCATTTTCCATAAACGGTGCTAGGGCATAGAGAATATCACATGCAAAAGAAAGAAACGACACTGACAGTTTTCAACATATACCAAAATCAACTAAAACTGGACCAAAGACCTAAACATGCTACCAAAAATGATAAATTGCAAAGAAGAAAGCGTAGGTCCCAAACCTGTAGACCTTGCTTCAGAAAGAGTTTGAAGAATCTTACCTCAAATGCAAGGGAAGTAAAAGTCAAAAGATGTGAATGGGACTGTACCCAACGTAAAACATTCTGCACAGACAAAGAAACCATCAAAAAAAAAAAAAAAGGCTACCGACAAAGTGGGAGAAGATATTTACAAGCAATTACTGAAAGGGGGTTAAAACCTAAACTGTATAAAGAACACCTAGAACTCAATAACAGACAAACAAACAATCCCATGAACACATGGGCACAGGACTTAAACAGACATTTTCCCCAAGAAGACAGATTAATCAAACACACAAGAGATACATACAAAATGTTTAAGTGCACTGGCTATTAGAGAAATGCCATGAACTACCACTTCATACCTGTTATTAATAGAAAGGCTATGATCCATAAGACAAGTAATAATGAGTGTTGGACAGGCTGTGGCAATAAAGAACTCTCATATGCTGCAGGTGGGGATGTCAATTGGCAGCAACGTTGGAAAACAGTACAGAGGTTCCCCAGAATGTTCAGAATAAATATAACATAATACCAAGCTATCCCTTCTCTGGGTATCCACCCTCCAAATCTGAAAACATGTACTCATAGAGATATACGTACCCCTGTGTTCCTTGCAATACAAGATATGGTGGTCAAGACATATCAACAACCAACATGTTCTTCAACAATTGATTGGATGGAGGAAATGTGGTTCAAACACCCAGTGAAACACAACTCGCCGAGAAATAAAGATGAAACACTGCCGATTGTGACAACATGGATGGGTCTGGAGATTACCATGCTAAGGGAAATCAATCAAATAGAAAGAGCACGGAACCATGGAAATTCACTCATTCTTGGGATGTAAAAATGAAAGCAACAAAGAAAAATCCAAAAACTCATAAATACAGACAACACATTAGTGGTTGCAAGAATGTAAGAAAAAAGAGAGGTGGTAGAAGAGGAAAGAGGTGGGTCAAATAGAGGGGGAAGGAAGAAGTGACTCTGGGTGCTGAACGCACAATGCAATATATGAATATGAATTATGTATTATAGAAGTGCACACTGGAAATGTAATGTTACTAATCAATGTCACTGTCATTAATTTAATACATAAATAAAAAACCCAAACCATAAACCTGGCCTAAATTACAAAGAAACCCCAAACCGAATCCAACAACAAATCCAAACGTAATTTAAAACAGAACCCTCAGCTTTACTATAAACTGAACCCTAACTCTAAATCTCATAATATACTCAAAAAATAATCCTAAAGTGAAATCTAACGCTAAAACGAGCAGTAGTGGAAAACCTGGGCCTTCCTATAACACTATCCCTGAAAGGAACCCATACTCGCTTTTACTGGAAACCCAACCCCAACCCGAATGGAAAACCAACCCTGAACTCCAAGCTAAATGTCACCCTAATCCTAAAAACCGAATCATAAACTGAAATCTGCACCGCATCATGAAACGGGCCCTTCTCCGACCCTATCCTGCAACCTAACTCCAAATTCAAAGTTTACTCGATGCCTAAGTATATAACTACCCCTAATCATTAACTCACCCAAACCCTAACCCAAGCATATGCCTAACGGAAAACCTAACTTTATCCTCAAACTTTACCTCACTCTATCAATAGCCCTTCTACACAGAGTTCTCATTTCAATGTTTTTAATACCATAACCTCAAAGCTTCTTCTAACCCAGTCCAAAGTCTACCCCTGAATCTAACCTGAAACATAACACATAGCCTATCTCAAAGATGGATCCTTGAACAAATCATAACCACAATTGTACACATACCTCTCACCCCTTATTTTACATGCCCTGAACACTAACGACAATTTTAACAAAACCTCTAACCTCAAAGCTAACTCTAAGGCTAACACCAAAGCTGAAGCTGCGCAGAATCTCATCCTTAACACAAGTCCTAAACTTAACTCTAAACCTCTCCTAGGGTCACAGCTTCCCACTGCATCGCATTATGGAACTCACAATCATGACAGTTATATTGTCTCCTGATTGGCTATGGGGCCTCAAGATATCATAACCCTTGATACAGCCTCGGGGCCCCGATTGTCTGGCCCTGCCACTGTGACATCCCGGTCAGCCAAAGTTCTGATTATAGGTCCCTAGCGCATTCCTCTTTCCATCGCGGAGGGTGTGTGCGTCCTGGAAGGGCTGTCCTCCTGCATCAGCCTGGGATCAGGTGGCCCAAGGACGCTCCTGTTGGCGCTAAAACGCCTCTCCAATCCTCTGCTCTCACCAGCGATCTGAGGTTTTCAATGGATAAATTTGATGCATCACTTCATACCCATTTCAATGCATTGCTTTATCCCAGATAAATCAGAGTAAAAGGGTGGTTTGTTCTGGTCAATTATGTACATACTTTTGTCTGTTTTACCCTATACTTAGTGGTTGTGTGGCTGGGACCATAATATATGATGAACTGGCAGCCGTTCCCTTGCGGAACAATTTTAGGTGTGTATAACATGAACTCAAATTACTGTCTCTCTGTATGTTCTGTGAGATAGGTGAGCGTACATTTAGCAGGGGCATCCACTTCTTTAACTGTATTCACACCACTGACCGGTTTTCCTAAGTGAAGAAGGGAGGAGGCAAGTGGTGGGGACAGCAAGCACACAATGCACTTTGATTATGATTTACAATTGTCTTTTCAAAATACTAGGATGATTGTGCGAGCATGCCTTCTAGAATATTTAAAATGGAAGCCTCTGGTATTTTTTTAATTTATGATTTGTATTCTACTCAGAATCATAGTAAGTATTTCAGAAATACTATTACACAACTAAAATACGGAATGGAACCTTGAGATAATGGGAAAAACAGATTCATGCGCATTATTATGCATTTCATAGGTGATTGTCCTTTGTGGTCAGGGAGGAAGGAAGAAAATGCTGGCATTTGTGTTTGGTATCTTGATGGGAAGTCATAATCTCAATCCTGATCTGACAACTGTAAAGAGATTTGAGAGTTGAAAATCTTTCTTGAAAAACTTAGGGAAAACTGAGTAGTGAGATCTATGATGAGCATTTGAATAAATTATATGAGTTCAGGCCCCATTGCTGCTTCTAGGTAAATGGAAAGTTGAAAACCACTATTGATGATCTCAAATGCCAATGTGGTGGCAAAAATTTTTTTTAAAAAAAGAAATAAGTATTAAAACTATTCCAAACACAATACTTAACTCGATGACTTACCAAACACTAAACTTAGTCAAACGTGAACCCTAAACCCAAAACCTTACCCTAAGTCTCAAAGGAACTAGTAATGGAATCTTAACCTTATTCCTAGCCCTAATTCTAACCCTACACCTGGCCTATTCTCTAACATTAACCATGAACTCAATCCCAATTTACACCGTTACCCTGGAGTCAAAGCAATCCCTAACCCTAAACATAAAACAAAATCTACTTGGAACATGAATCATGTACATAACCAAAATCCCTAAGCATAACCTTAAACCTAACCCTGGGCGTCAACATCATCTTGACCCTCACCCTAACCAGCACCTGATCGTAAATTTAACCTCACAACTAACCTTATCTCTAATCACAATCCTAACTGAAAGTTTCAAACTTACCCTAAACCTAAGCCTAACTGGAGTTCTAAATCTCAACATACACCTGAAACTTAAAACTAATTTTAACCCAAAATCGAATTTCAATCCTCACTCTAACCCTTGTCCTACCCCTTCACTACATCGTGCACCAACCATAATCCCATCATATAACTTAAAAAGAGCACTAAACCTAATCCCAATTTCAACGTAAACCATAAAACAATGGTAAGCCTAACCTTAACAGTAACCTTAACTTTAATCACACAATCAACCCAAACCTTAAATGGAAACATAACCAGAACCCTATCCATAACTCTAATCATAAACTCAGCCTTAACCCTAAACCTAGACTGTAAAATGAACCTAACACTATCCTTATACTTAATTAAAAACCTCACCTCAAACCTAAACCTAAGTCAAAAATATTTCATTTTAAATTTTCATCCTAATCTCACAATTAATTCTTATCCTACACTAACACTAAATATC
>PVJL010020612.1:0-11768 GCA_004026885.1 Lyroderma lyra
TGGCCGTCCCCCCGTGGCTGTCCCCCCCGCGGCCATCCCCCCGAGGGGGAGCATGTCTCACGCATGATGATTTACGTCCTTAAAAGGCGTTCGCCCAAGGCCTGTCACGTCCCATTACCGAAATCTCCCTTCGGCACTTTATGAAATGCAGCGTCTGAGGGCAGCGCGTATCACAGCTGTTCCTCCAGGAAGCGAAGGGACCCGACGTCAACCCTTCACCTAAAGGCCAGCTCGCACTGCTGCCACGTGTGCGAAGAACTCCAGCACGACAACGCCGGGCCCTCCCGGGGTTCAGGTCCGTGGGGAGTGGGCCGGGGAGGCCCCAGGCCGTTTGACGGCCTTGAACTGAGCACGTGCGCTGTCTGCGGAGTGGCTGTCCGCGGGGGCTACTCGCCCCGTGACGGGGAGTGTCCGGGGCCCCGTTTCTCCCGCCGGGCGACCCCCTGCTCCTCAGCCGTCCACGGCTCGTCCCACTTTCTAACCACGCGTACTGCTGCGTGGCTTTCGCCTCCCGCGTCGCTGATAGACTCTAAACGCCACACGAGGAGGCGGTGCGTTTGCACCCGCGACGGTAATCCCATGCGAAGTGCTGAGTGCACGGAGCGCCGTTCCACGGGCCGGACGGGCTTCAGAGTCGTTGGACACACGGCGCGTCGGTGAGCCACGGCGCGGCAGACGCGAGGAGGGCGGCAAAGAGACGACTTTCCGCGAAGCTGAAAATCCTTCGCTGTCGCCCAGCCAACCAACGTACGTGATGCTTGTTCTAGTACTTACAATGCAAGGATCTGGAATGACCCACCGGAAGGGACGTGCTGTGATCGCACCCCTCCACGAGGGCGACAAGCGGACCGTGGGGCGTGGCCCGTGGGCACGGAGGGCTCCGACAGGCCACGTGCTGACACGCCTCGTTGCTAACAAGCAGGTGCAGAGGAAAAGCTCTATAATTGCTAATACTCACGTGTCATCGACACTGACACTCAACTAACATAGATGGCTTGTGCCGAAGTCTATTAAAAGTAAAATAAAGTGACTCCCGAATTTCCTAGGAACTGATAACTGAAAATGTCACGTGTCCCCTTGGAGAATACAGGTAATGGGTAAAATATTAAACCGTGATTCATTTGCTCCCGTGTAGCCCTCCTTCCAGAGCGAAGTTAATCTGTTAGTGTCGCGTAACCCGCCCCCATTAGGGAAATTGCCTCAATCTGTGACGCGTTTTAAAGCTCTGGGTTCGTCTTACAGGTGTCCAGCGGTCACTGCAGAAATGACAGCCTTGTCCCCAGCTGTCCGGCGGCTGTTGGAGTGTTTCCGGCACGTCCGCGTTCCTCGGGAGGCTGTGACCATGACAGGCCCTGCATTCCTGGGGCGAGTGGGCAAGGCGGCGGTCCCCAGAGCGCCCGGCGGGAGCTGTCCCCTTCCCACGGCTCTGGCCCATCCATCTGAACTGGGGCGACTTACTTCCAACGTGTAGTGTTGCAAGAAAACGAGAGCGCGTGCTTCCCCTCTGAAATTCGTAACGGTCTCTAGTTTGGGGGTGCTTTCGGGGCAATATTATGGGAAAAGAGGCTTAACTTCCTCTGCTTTGCTGGACACTGTTGCTATAAACGAGTGTGCGTCCTTTCAAAGTCCCCACGTCCAGAGCCTCGTCCCCAGCGTGGTGGCACTGGAGGTGACACCCTTGGGAGGTGACGAGAGAAGAGGTCACAAGGATGGGGCCCTTAGGAAATGGACTGGTGCCCTCAGAAGGGTCATGACGGGGCGTGCTTCCTGCCTCTGCGCCTGCCAGCCGGTTCTGAGCCTGCCGACACCCTGACCTTGGACCCCAGCGTCCAGCCCCCGGAGGAATCGTAACTATCTGTTGTTTAGGAGCCTCCCCACCCGCGCTGTGGATCTCGTCATGGCGGCCCGCGCTACTGGGGTGCTGAGAACGGCCAAGTACGAGGCCCTTAAAGTAATTACTAGAAATAGTAATAGGAGTACTTGCGAATGAGCAGGGTCCAAGGAACCCCCAAAACACAAAACAGCTAAAAAGTAAGTGAGGGGGTGACTCCTCCCCATGCCCGTTATTTGCTGGTTCCCCGTCGCCTGGATTATAAGACCCCGTTTCCTCCCAAGACAAGATTATTCGGCCACATTGTGAGCTTTCCCGCCCCCTCCGCCGAGCCTGGGGGCTGAGCCCGCACCGGGCTGCACCCCACATGGCATAGAAGGCTGGGGGACCCGACTCGCGACACCGACTCTGTGCTCCTCCCTGAGTGCGCTGCGGCCCCATCTCCTCTGACCTTGGGTCCCCAGGTTGTGACGCCCCGGTGACATGCCAGCCACCTTCGTGCATCTGTCCCCGAGATGACTTCCACTTGGGCTACATTTGGTGGCGCGTCCCCTACATGCATGACGGTCCCCCCAGACCCTCCCCAGCGAGGGAGCCCAGCTAATCCCAGACGGAGCCCCGGCTCTCCGTACGCTAGACGCCGAGGGCAACCGGCACTCACTCCAACGCTTCATTCCGACGACGAGTGCCACGACACCCCGAAAGCTGGATGACGCAGGCTGGGGGACGGGGGGGAGCCCCGGGGTCCGGACCGGGGCGCATTTCCCTGGGGAAGACCCCGCCGGGCACCTGCCGTTTGGGGCGACCGTAATGTATAGGTGACCTTCGGGGTTCCCGACTGCTCAGAGTGAGCATAGGCATCGAACACAGTAATTGTGTACCCAGCACTTACTGTTATCGGTCACAAATGTGCGTAGTGGCATGGCCTCCTGCCAGCAGGTACTTTTGTTTTAATGCCTTACATTTTATGGTTTTTATTTCATTTTTTTATTAACTTTTGGGGGTGACATCGGTTAGGAAGCGCTGCATGGGCTCCAGGTGTGCAGTCCTACGGCGCCTCGTCTACGTGCTGTGCTGTGTGCTCACTGCCCAGAGGCAGGTCTCGTTCCGCCACCATGGGGTTAGCCCCCCTCCCTCTAGGGTGGATCTCGTCATGGCGGGTGACACTGGCTAGTGAAGTCCCACAGGTTGCAGGGGTACGGCTCCGCAGCGCATCGTCCGTGCGGTGTGTCTGGTGCTCCTTCTGGCCCTGCCGTTCGGCCCTCTGCCCCCTGCCCCTGCCCGTCCTGCTCGCCTGGCGGCCACGCCGCCGTCCGCGCCTGTGAGTCCGGCCTCGTCTGCTGCTCTGACTCGTTTCCGTTTCCCACTGTCACGTCCAAGTCAACACGGTCAAAGCGAACCCACACCTCCAGGCAGCACGCCGGCGGGGCAGGTCCCCCACGTCTGTGGGTTGAGCCCATGAGCCTTTGGGCCACCCGGGTGACCCTGTGGGGTACGTCTGACGTTATCAAGTCACAGAGTTTAAGTCTTCCTTCTCACATGACTCAACTGTGTTCTTTGTCGTCTGTCCCCAGCGCTAGAACCGGACAAAAACCCTCGGCCCACGCCACGGACACCTCCGGAATGACCAACCAGCTGCGCCTAAACGCGCCTCTTGGCCTGCTGGCTGGCATGTGACCCCCCAACCCAGCAGTGTCCTCTGGAAGATGTGCCACCTCAGGAAATCCTTCCCACGGCCGTTGTCACCCTGCCTACGTGCCCTTAGTCTCTGCGATCCTTCCGTCATCTCTCAGTTGGAAGCAGTGCTATTTCGAGAAATGCCATCCACCAGCAGGGAGCAGGAAAAAACAAGTTTGCAAGAAATGCCTGCGTGCCGAAAAGGGAGATACTCAAGTAACCGACGAGAAGAACGTGCTGGAATGATTTCGAAATCGGCTTACACGTCCCCAATGGCAACTTAGTTTAATATTTTCAAACCTTAGCTGCATTTTTACTTCATTTCTTCTGCTAGTTTTTCCTTATGAATTTTAGTGTGTTACACAATTGAACCATGAATTGATAATCTATAGCCAACTGTCACAATAAGGAGTTTGACAGGAAGTGCTCCCAAATCTCACATGTGAAACAGTATTTAGTTTCTCTGTATTTCACAAGCCTCCCCTTCTCGCCGCCCTTGGGAAGGTGCAGCCCCTGTTGCTTGGAGACGGCATCTTAAAGTCATTTCAGTTTGCTGGTGGCTCCGGAGCAACGCGCACGCTTAACTTCCGGTAACGTGACAATCTCACAGGCCTGAGTTTCTCCCTGAGTGCCAGCCGTGTCATCACGCCGCGCGTCTCGGGCCCGGTGGGAACACCCCACAGACCCAAAGCCCCCCTCCGGCTCCGTCCATGCCCTGCGGAGCTCAAGGCGATTGACGTCCAGCTGCTGAGTCTTAACAAGGGCCAAGGGCGAGGTGTTGCCTCTTTACACACTTTGTCCTGCAGAACTGCCCCCGATCGGGGACAGACTGAGTGAGCACAGACAGCCTGCGGGACCGAGTGCGTGTGGGTCACCGAGTGCCGTGAGCAGGTGCCCAGAACGTGCGTAGGCGGGGCCTGTCGGCCTGGGACGGAAGCACGTTTTCCACGCTTCATCCCATCCAGCTCCGTGACACCGTGACGCCGTGACACCGTGACGCCGGCTCAGGCAGCACGCAGGGACCGCGACACAGCTCCTTGCTTCTGGGTCCGCGTCACGACGGGCGCGGGAGCCTTGCTGCTCCCTAAACAGCGGGGCCACCTGCGAGCCTGATGCCAACGCGCCCGCGGACGATGTTACGGATGCACTTTGGTTTACACGAAATACACCGCATCTCGGAAGGCACGGAGGCCGGCGTCGGCGTTAGCGGCACCGGTACTCAGCGACAACTGCTCTAGTTCTCTCCTGGGTTGCTCTACCCCGTACCATCGTTAGGGGCTCCCCCGGGACTAGTAAAGCAGTGGGTTTATTTCAAACGATGGAAAGGAGCTCACGCCATCACAAACCCAGGTTCCCTTTCCATTGGTTCAATCGCAGGCGGCGACACCAGGGGTGTGATGGTGGCCAGGCCCAGCTCAGAGAGTTTTGTTTGGTTTTGGGGGTAATTTTTGTTTTTAATTGTGTGACATCGGGGTATAAGACTACATGGGGAATCGGAGAGGTGGTTAGGTCCTCAGGGCGGAGCCCTCACGAATGGGACGGGCCCCGTAAAGAGTCCCTAGGACAGCTCTCCATCTCTCTTCCCACCGTGTGAAGACACAACAGGAGCAGCTTGTCCACACCGGGAAAGAGCCCTCCCCAAAACGTGACCACGCCGGTACCCTGACGTCACACCTCCAGCCTCCGTGACCGTGAGAAACACATTTCTGTTGCTTCTAAGAACCAGCAGATGGCCACTACGGCTCTTGGTCATGGCAACCCAAAGGGACTTGGACGCCCACGGAGGTGCAAGGCCGCTAAGACGCATGCACGGAAGGCACCTGGGGATGGAGTCCATGACCTCCCATTCCAATCAACACCACGTCCATCCTGAACAAGGCTGCGATCACGGACCTACTCACACTGACAAAACACGAGCCCCGACAGCGGCAGAACACACGCTGTTTCCAAGGACAGACGGAGGTCTCTGACGTCCCTGATGCCGTGGTGCTCCTCGTGCTAAGTGTTCTCAGCACAGAACGAAGGGGCACACGGAGACTTTCAGGCGCGATTCATTACCCAGAACGCGGTGATGGCTGCCGTGTGCACCTCCGCCTGCACTCATCAAATCATGGATGGATGAATGAAGTATAAGGAGTATCTTCTCTGACCACAATTAGGCATCAGTAACAACAGTATATTTAGAAAGACCCCAAATATTTGGAGATTAAACAGAATACTGCTAAATATACCATGGATCAAAGAAACAATTACAAAAAATGTCAAATTATTATAAAATTAAAACATACCCAAATTTCTAGAATTCACTTAAAGCAGTGTCTAGAGGAAAATATATAGCTTTAAGTGCTTTATTATAAAAGATGAAATGTGAAAATCAGTTACTTAAGATTCTGCCTTGGGAAGTTAAAAGAAAAAAGAGAAAACTGAAACCCAACATAAGGAGAGAGAAGAAAATAATAAATATAAGTTCAGAAATGAAACAAATTGTAAAAAGGCAAAAGGTAAATAAGATGAGCAAAGCTAAAAGATGTTTCTGGGGACAGATCAATAAAGTCACAACCTTAGGCGGTCTGGGAAAAAATCCACAAACTGACAACATGAGCGATGACAGACAGCGCTCCACAGAGCCTAACACGTTAGAAAGCGTAAGGACATACCGTGAGCAAGCTTTCCCCAAAATCACGACAAGTTAGACAAAATGAATACAGCCACCTCCTAAAACGGACCGAAGGTGAAATAGAAATCCTAGTAGATGTTAATCTATGAATAGAAATTTAGTAATTGTTGTGAAAAAGCTCTCTACAGAGCAAATGATGCCGACGAGTTAAGAAGGAAGTGACGCCCAGCTGACCGACAACGGCTTGGTTAAACAGGCAGGAGCAAAGATTTCTCCACGTGGGTTTCGAGGCTGAGATAATTTTGATAATAAAACCTGTCAAAGATACTATGGACCAAATCCAAAGAAACAAACAAAACATCCAAATTACAGACCATTATGTCTTGTGAACTTAGAGAGAAAAGAAAAGACCTTAAAAGAAGAGCAAATCAAATGCATTAACATATGAAAAACGGTGAGCAGCCTTTGGCTTTGAACTATAACGTGCTTCACGTTTCTGTCTTGGTCGCCGCTATTCTTCATAAGCGCAAAGGGACAAAGTAATGAAAACAGGAAAAGCGTCTGAGCGTTTTGTGGGGCTTTGTCTTCGCGTCTGCAGCCTGGAGCTGCGGAAGAGCGACCCGTGACCGCAGAGTAAGTGAACGCAGGAACGCCGGAGCTGCGAGAAGCTTGGCTGTGTGGGGAAAAGGAATGGACAGAACTGACCGAAGTGCACGAAAAACTTCAGACATGCCATGGCAGCTCGCCAACACCGCAGCTAAAAGCCAGGGACGGACACCTACGCGAGACGAGGAGTTTACGTCCCTAAGTGTGGACTCCGGTCCCAGCCACAGCCTCCAGACGAGTTCAGACGGCTGTGCCCGCGCCCGCACGCCTTTGCACCGCCACGATGTAGTCCGGGCTCCACCCATCCCCAGGCTCTTTTTGCAAGGAAACGGGCTCGCAGAGGCTACGTGGGGACCGTGACCCCGACCTGGCACATGCGCCTTTGCAGACAGAGTTGTACAGTTGGTTTCAGGAAAGTTCCGGGCAGGCAGGAAATGCTCGGCGAAAGGCGCCGCCCCAGGGATCGGTGGGATCAGTCCGTACAGCGCGGCCCTCGTTGGTTTGGGGGCGTCGTGATGAAGCACAGTCCCGAACCCCAAGGTGCCTCCCACTGCTCTCTCAGAACGTCGCGGACACCCTGCTAGCACTTTGCGGACCGGCGCTCACGGCGTCTGTACCGTTAACCTCGTCCATCAGCCTCAGTGACGAGGAACCGACCTCCGACACCTGCCTGAGAGTAGAAAAGGGAGACTGTGAGATGAGCAAAGCGAGGCTGAAATCTGTACAGATTTGTGGCGTTTCTTACACGTTTAATTCCGGAAGCTCAGCAGTAATCGGTCACACGCCTAACAGGCCTGCTCCTGTTTTGAGTGGAACCTCCACGTTGGACCGAGTTGCCGACAAAGGAACTGATGTCACCGAAAACCATTCAAGTCGTTTCGAAAAGTTATCACGTCAGGCCTGCTGTCAAGGGCTCACACTGTGACGAGGCCAACGACAGCAAGCACGCGACACGGCGGACACAGGAGAACGTCAAACGCGAGCCGCTACCCCTATGCACGAAGAACAGATCACTGAGTCGGACTCCCCGCCCTCTCTCCTCTGTAATTACCCCCGGGCCTGGGTTAGATGCGCTTAATTTCTTAGGGACGAAAACGGGGATGGAATACAGAACGCGTGAAGAAAAGGCTGGAAATAGCTCCTGTTTGATCACGGGAGGCTCCCGCCACCTCCCCAGCCCCCGCGATGCATTTCCTCATGCTACAACCCAGGAGCCCTCAGGATGGGACCCGAGCTTCAGGTCTGCGTCCCGCACCGCCAGCGCCCTCAGGAGGGTCCCCCGACTCGGCGTCGGGGTTAGCAGCGAGGACGTAGCCTTCCTCGTCCCGTGGTTTCCTCTCCCAGTTGCTAGTAGAGTTGGAGGTGAGTTTTCTTCTGAAATGAGGCCAACGCAGGTGACAAAGTGCGGACGAGGGGCTCACAATTCATTGCTGTACGCTGGCCACACAGAAACAGAAACAGTGGTGGCCAAGGGGACTGTCATGGTTACAATGGCAGGTGCCTCGGGAGGAGGGACAATGCTGGGGGGCAGCTGCGATAGCACACAAGCAAACAAACGAAAAGAAGACGAGGACCGGGCAAAGCTCACAGCCCGTTTCCGATCCCGTGAAGGTTTAGTTGCAGCTGGAATCGTTCCGTCACTGAATGCTGACAAGTGGCGGAGGCGCTCATCGATATGAAACCTGGATTTTTTTTGGGGGGTGGGGGTGGGGTAGTCCCCTGGCCGGGAATCAAACCCAGGCCGCGGCGTTGAGAGCGCCGAAGCCTTAGCCACTGCACCACCAGGGAGCTCCCTAAGCGTGGATTTTTAACATGCCTCCACGTTCTTATTTTCACTATAGTCACTATTTGTAGATGTTTTCAGGAGCGTGTCCTCAGGCCGTGGTGCGGGAAGATGTCGGGGCCACACAAGTGTCACTGAGAATCCCAAGTGTGGGCAGCCGTGGCTCACCTCACCTGGTGGCACACACACAGCCCACGCAGCGTGGTAGGAAACCACTCCAGCCCGTGACCGCTGTTGGAAGAATTGGTATTCACTGACACCTGCAAATATGTGTAAAACCTGATAAAAAATAGGCCGTAGTTTTCCGTGTATCAGATGCCCCCGTGTACGAGACGACCCCTACTTTTCTAACCCAACATCTCAATCGGTTACACCCGTGTGTAAGACGACCTCCAATTTTCGGTCTGACAATTTCAGACAAAAATATCGTCTTTCACCCAGAAAAACACGCAGGCTTGCTTGCTGGTGTGCTGGTGTGTGCAGGTGCACTCAGTAGCTGATGTGTGCTACTTCAGCCTGTCGTGACAGCGTGGGCAGAAATACCGGAAGGACACTTATGCTCCAGATGGAGCATTTGGTGATGGAGACATGAACAGTCGAATTATAACAGAATTAGACTTCAGACTGTAAAAGCTGTATTGGCCTTAAAATAGCCCCCTCGCCTCCATTTAAAGGAGTCACCCAGGAGGTGAGGTTTATGCCACGTTTACATAACACTATTCAGCATGTTTCTCAGGGAGCGTGTCCCCCGATGCCTGTCAGACTCAGAAGCCGAAGACTGACACGCTTCTAACTCCCCCGAGAGAAGAACGTGCTCCTTAGCAGAGCACAATGCAAACGGTCCCAAAGCGGAGAGTTCCCGGTGTCCTTGCAAATTAGCAGACATTTCCTGATAGCAGGTCCAGGTCTTTCTAGAGAGAGGGGGAGGACACACAGAGAGAGTCCATGCATGCATTCATCCCGAAGGTTCGGGGCTGCCAAACGCAGGGGGACCCCTCTGCTGGACCCCACTGCCGTGGCGCTGGTGGTGACTGGGCCACCAGGACGTTTCCATGGTCGCTGAGGTGCCTATGTCCTCGCAGATGATTACAGAGAGAACGATCGCGTCTCCTGCTTAGCTTCGGTGACGTCCAATTAGACGCACCGTTCCTTACGTTTCCGTAGGGCACTGAGTACGTGCGTAGGAGGAGTTTGGAAAAGCATTTTAAAGAAATGGGATTTTCTTTCCCTACCGTGCTGACCGTTAGCGTAACACCTTCCGGAATCACGAGGAGACTGCGTTGGGCAGACACCGGAGGAAATCATTTCTCAAAGCCCAGAAAGAACTCCTTTGATATTTTCTCCCAGGGACGCTTTTACCTTAATCCAATTTCTAAAAATAATTTGCACAGCTTTTTGAGCGTGCACCTGTCCCCTCAGGCCAGCTCCCTCGTCCCTTCATCGTGTTAACGTGTCGTCTTTTCCCCCCAATGCATCATTATTTTAGGCTGGAATTGAGGCATTTTGGAGGTGGGACAATGTTTGCACGTGAACTAATTGACTTTCCAAACAGGGGTCTTCTCTGGTCTCTGTCTCCTTCTCATCCTTTCTCGGTGTGGGGAGTGACTCACAGCAAAGGCCACCGAGAGACGCTGTGGACGGTCGTGCATTGCTGTCACCCCCCCCCCCCGGCGTTGCACAATTGGCGCAGGTCCTGCCTTGCATATTTGAACCATATAATTAACTGGAATGCCCTTGTGTCTGCAGTCCCTGGTCATTAATTATGCGGCCATATTGACTGTTTTCAGGTTTATATTAACAAGTAAATGGAAAAATTTAATTTCACATTATGTAAATATTGAAAGGATAATTTACATATATTTACATGATATTTTGCTAATTAAATTAAGACCTCATTTACATGAAAAAATGACTTATCCTACACAATTTAAATTAATCAGCTTTTAATTTCCATGAGGTAAATACAAATGTAATAGATAGTGAAAGCGAAGTTTCATACTCAACGTGACGTCTAGAAAGAGAAGTGAGTTATTTAAAGCCAAGAGATGCATACGATCCGCACGCGTTCCACCTGAATTTGAATTTGGGAAATTAAAGGGAAGTATCACGTGCTGGCTAACAAGTCAGAGCGTCGGTCAGTAAACTTTTTCATGTTACGAGGGTTTACTACTTCATGTAAAAGGACTGAACTGAAGAAAAATCACACAGAGAGGACACGAGTGACACAGGGGAGGACACAGGTGACACAGGGGAGGACACGGGCGACAAAGGGGAGGACACGGGTGACACGGGAGGACACGGGTGACACAGGGGAGGACATGGGTGACACGGGGGACAACACGGGTGACACAGAGGACACGAGTGACACAGGGGAGGACACGAGTGACACAGGGAAGGACACAGGTGACACGGGAGGACACGAGTGACACGGGAGGACATGGGTGACACAGGGGAGGACATGGGTGACACGTGGGAGGACACCAGTGACACGGGACAACACGGGTGACACAGAGGACACAAGTGACACAGGAGAGGACATAGGTGACACAGGGGACAACACAGGTGACACAGGAGGAGACAGGTGACACAGGGGAGGACACGGGGGACACAGGACACGAGTGACATAGGGGAGGACACAGGTGACACAGTGGAGGACACAGGTGACACAGGGGAGGACATGAGTTACACAGGGGAGGACATGGGTGACACAGAAGAGGGCATGAGGGTCCGACTTTTCAGTTTGAAGCCTGAGCCTCAGGCTCCAACTGAGAGGGCTGATGGCCTGTGACAAAGGCTGCAGGAGCAGTGAGCGCCCTGGCGGAGGCGGCCCAGGGTCGCGGGGCTGGCACTCCACCGCGTGTGAGTCCCCGGGGGCCACGGCGCTGCCTGCACGGCGGGGGGGGCTTGTTTGCTCGTCAGGGGGGCACGGCAGAGGTGGCCGAGAAGACGGGAAAGCCACCCCAGGGACCCAGGCGTGGGCTGGGACCTGCCCCCCGGGTGACGGTGATGGTGGGGGGGGCGCGGGGGGCCTGAGACCCATTTTGGGGGGATCAACAAGGACTTAATGGGCTGCAGTTGATGCAGTGGCAGAGGAATGTGGGAGAGGGACAGACTGGCAGACCTGGTGGCATCAGGGCAGAAGGGGCACAGGAGGTGACAGATCTCTTCGGACGGAGGACGCACTGGCCCGGGAACCATCCACGTCCTATCCCCGGACACAAGAGGGACATTCTGACCCCCAAGAATGAATGCCC
>PVJL010020613.1:0-11782 GCA_004026885.1 Lyroderma lyra
TGCTACACATACACTTGTATATGCGAACAAAATGAGTGACTCACTCTGGGTTTTTTTGGAATAGACCCACATAGTAATTAATGTAAATGTCCGACAGTGCAAGAATGGTTAAGTAAATCATGGCATATCTGTGCATAAATAATGGTGGCTATGAAAATCCATTTGGACTGGTAAGAAAATACTTTCTTAAGTGAAAAAAATAAGAATGTATTACAGCATGTATAGCATGGTCCTACTTTTATAAAAGAAAATGTATATATACATACATAGATACACACATGCATTCATTTAAATAGAAATATAAATAAGACATCATTAACAGTGGATATCTTTGGGATGTGTAGCTGTCATCAACAAGAAAAGAGGGAAAAGACTTTTACTGTCAGTTTTATATCCTCCAGTACTTTTTTGAAATGCTTTGCTGTGTACAGGTACTACATTTACATTTTTAAAAATGATGTCTTAAAGAAGTGTCTTTGCTAACAGTGCAAAACTTTGTAACCCATTGACCGAATTATTTGGGGAATTTTCTGAGGAGAATAATTGAATACCAGTAAACTATGGCTAGATTCCGGGCCCTGCCCATGGTTAGCTGACATTAAGGGCAAGGAGGAAATGAGATTACATTTAAACCGTATTTGGTGCATTTTGCTATAAATATATTAATATTAATAGATGATGATGATAAGCATGTACCATGCAGATGATGATGATAGGCATGTACCATTCACCATTATGTTCAGCTCTTTGAATGTTAATCTCATTTAATTGTCAAAACAATCCACTTTCATATGAGAAATCTCAGTTTTAGAAGTGATACATAAGGTTCCTACAGTCACCTGTGCTTCACCTGTGTCTTTTCTTAAGACCCAAATATTGTTCTGTGGGCACCGTCTGAGGTGGCTTTGAGGGAAAACTGTGCAGAGAGACTCAAATAGTCTGACCGAGTTTTAGAGGAGAGGCTAAAACAACATGTTTTCACATAACGCTCCTACCTCCTTCTGTGAAGGGCAAAAGGGGACAAGAACTCGTCTTACTCTCTATCTAGTGCGGCCTGAAGGTGGGCTGGGAGGAGAAACCCACCAAAACTGTGTCTCCGGACACGATCAGTTATTGTCATCTTAGCAATTGGACCCACAAAGTGTTTTCACTGCAAGTGACAAAGGCCACAGTGAGGAAATGAAGTGACAGCCATGTCCCCTGGTACATAGAGGCAGAATCGCCAGGTGATGGGGTGAGCATTTGGGCAGGATGGTGGGAAGGGTACATTTTACAAAATGCTGGTGTGGAAGGAGTCAATGTCCCATGTACGTGCGTGCGTGCGTGCTTGCGTGCATGTGTTTGTGTCCTCATCATGACACACATACAACTGATGAGAGTGGGCATCTCTGACAAGGTATTGGAGAGGAGAAAGGATGTGTGTCTTATTGCAATAAGCATGGATTAATAGTGAAAAAAATTAACTTAATGCTTCCTAGTTAAAGCATTAGTGATTTTCACATTGCTCAGAACAAATTGAACCAGGAGGTTGGCTTCTCGAGCTACCCAGCTCTTCCCACGAGAGCCAGATTTTTGGCTGTCTGGCCAGACAGTGTGACAGTGATGGGCACAGAGCAGGGCAGGGTTAGAATCACAACTCCATCACCTTCAACAAGATGACCTTGGACGATGGCCTAGCTCTTTGCATCTCCTCTCGCAGTATAGAGAAGATTAGGATTGTAAAAATTGAGTGTGAATTGTAGAGCACTTTGAAGAATGAAGGAATGAAGTAAGTCCTCAACAAAGAGCCTAAAAATAAGCGTGAGATCGCAGAGCAGCAGCCCATCAACTGTACATGAGGGCACAGCAGCAGGTTTGATGAGGCCTATCAGTGGGGACAGACCTGCTCCACCTGAACACACGACTCCCCTTTTGTGTCCCGGGACTGTCAGCTGCCAACACCAATGCATTTTACTCTTATTTTCTCTCTTAAAGGAAAGAAATACTCCCTTGTACCCATGTTTTTATCAAAATTGGAGAAACAATAACATCAATGCAGTGAACCTGATAGGTATTTTTAGAGATGTGGGGGATGGACCAGATATTATTCCTAAGTGTTTATTATGAAAATAACCAGAATAACTCAGTCTTGGGAACTTCTCACTACTATTGTTATTTAAAATTGCTGCTTCTGAGTTTTGAGGCATTGAGTGTAGAGGAGAGCACAGCTACCTGTGTGTCAAGGAGAAGACATGAGCCTATATTCTTAGAAAATCTCAGGGAAGTACAAAGACAGCCAAAGCACACAGAGTCTCCTGAGAGGGCTATTTCCCAGCAATCTGCATTCACCACAAGATGAAAGTAGAAGATTGAAATTTAGAAGAACTGAGTGTGAAGATACAAGTTTGGATTGAAAAAAAAGTTAGTGGTGTAAGTCCAGGATGGAAACACCTGAGTCTGAAAAATTCCTCATTGAAAACTAAGAATTTGATCTAGAAGATTTTTTAAAGTGAGTCTGGAGGTTTCAGGTACCTGCTGGGCTTCCATGTCATTCCTCATTTCTTATTCCTGTGCCTAGAAAAGCACCCTGATCCGTCCCATAGGGGTCAAAGTGCTTTCCCCTTCCTGAGCCCACTGAGGGCGCAGCTGGGGAAGGTAAGGCCCTTCAGCTGCAGCGGAGCCCCTGGGGGCAATGCCGGATGAATACGGCACAGAGTTCGCAATGTTCTCTGCCTGCAGCGACGGGGGGACTGTCACCGCCCTTAGGGGAAACTAGGCACCTTTTATTTCTCTCTCCCTGCTTTATTTTGATGTTTTTCTAAAATTGCTCTCAATTCTATTTCATTTTTTTTCTGTTTCTTCTGAGTACAAAGGAGCTGCTCACAGCTCCAACCGTACTACTCAGATTGAGCCCAGTAAATGGGGTAACTGAAGTGAAACAAAGATCAGAAGGGGAGGAGGATGACACAGCACGTCTAAAACAAAATCCATTTCCTCTTGTAGAAGTGTTTTTTAGTTATCATCATCTTAAATACTGAAGTTCAAGATTCCCAGCAGTTTCCAGGAAAACAAGCATTTAGACTCTGAAACCACATGGGAGGATTGAGTCCAATCTCTCACGGAGCAGCAACTGTCACCTTTAGTAAGACAGCCACTTCGTAAACATGTTGGGCACCCTCAGTGAATGGGTTTATGAGGTCTGATTACAAGGATCCCCAAACAGAAATCCTGAATGAAGGAAGGGTGAAACTCATCAAAAAGGCTTCTCTGCAAGCGGTCGGGCCCTGGGCCTTAGGACAGGAAGGGAAGTGCCTTATCCCTGAGACCTAAGGCTGCCCCGTCCTGTCAGCCTGGCCACAGAGATACATGAACCCGACATGTGCGCTGAGTCAATATGGAGCAAAGCATTAATACCACGTGTGAACTGAAGCCCGTGAGAACTTTTTTAGGTGTTGACTCAAATTCTTTAACACTTTTTATCCCCAGTAATGGACAGAGCAGACTGAGCTCCTGAGGACAAGCGTTTGCTGTGAGGATAGATGAACATTTCAGGCATTGATGGCAATGTGCTGGGCATTTTTCTCTATATTGCCAAATTTAACCTCAACTTCATGGATAATGAAACTGAGGCTCCTAGTGTGCAAAGGGTTTAGTGACCAAAGTCACAACAGTGACTACATCATCTGTCATCCTTCTCAGCTCCCTGGTTATCCTAGCTATTAGGGCACAGCCCCAGGCTGGTGAGGGAGGTGGGGACTTCAGTTGTGTGTGGCTGGCAGGACAGCTGTGTCTACATGAGCCCTAGGGGTTGAGGTGACTCTTTGTGTAGAATTCCAGCCCTAGCTGCTTCTGGGATGACAGCAAGAGCAAGTGTGGCCAATGAGGCTGGTATTGGCATGCTCAAGTGCAGAGGCAGGGAGGCTGCTCAGGGAGACTGGCAGAGAGGAGCGAGGCAGAAGGAAGTGCGATGGTTCATTGTGTGAGGACGGGGACAGGTTCTGAGAAAAGCGAAGAAAGAGAGACATAAGGCCAAAGCTGCAGGAGGGGAATGCATCCCTCTGCAGGCACAACCAGGGAGCCCTCAGACCACCCCAGCATGAAGCCGTGGTTTCCTCAGCAGCACGGAGTGCGAGTCCTTCAATGTGTGCTGCCTGGAAGCAGAGTGTGTTTTGCTCTCGTGCCCACTGCTCCCTCTTGCTTGAGATCTAGGGGCTTCACTCTTTGATGCCTGATTCTGAGGACTTCTCAAAGACCTCTGGAAGGTTCCAGATGCTGCACTCAAGCTCCTGATGGAAGCAGAGATGCCAGAACCAGCATGATTCTTCAGAGCCTGCTTCCTGGTTCACTTTGGGCTTGCCCCAAATTAATTTGAACACCACCCTGCATTCAGCAGTTTCTCTTAACCTAGCTCATGGTTATGCAATAGAGGTAAAAAGTAATCATATTTGAGTACTCAACATGTGTACTTCCATGGGATACCCATCACACCCAATGATCTTGTTCTAGACATGACAATTTTCAAATACAGAGGCCAGTCCTCATGATGAGGATCTACAGAGGACAGAGCATCGACTCTGAAGATGGACAGACTTAGGTTCAGAGTCCCACTCTTTCATGTTCAGTTGTGCAGCTGTCAGCCAGTTCTGTCTGTTATCTCATCTGACCTTGTGTGTGAAATCACCCATCGCCGAGTTGTAACGAGGATCAGACTCAACTGTGTGCACACAATGCCTACACCCGCTGTGTGCTCAGTGACCCACAGAGGTTCTGGTTATTCTGTGAGGAAGACTGGAAAGAGCACACCATTTATTGATGCTTGTTTGCTATTTGCATTTACCATCCATTCACACACACACCTGTGAACTAACTGCCAAAGATAACTTTTTTAAGGAAGTTAAAATGACTCTCATACAAATATAAAGAACTTGCCAAATATTTTATTAAACTTATTGGTTAATGAGAAACTTGTAAGATACTACAACTGATTCAAAAGAGAATTAGAAAACAAACAACACACACATACAGGCCATCAAGAACACTGACACAGGCAGTGCCCTGGCGGTGTGGTGGCTAGGCTTCAGTGCTCTCAGTGCTGTGGCCTCGGTTCGATTCCCAGCTAGGGGACTACCAAAAAAAAAAAAAAAAAAAAAAAGAATACTGACATGAATTTACAAGTATATGAAAAATTGTATTTGAATTTCAAATACAAATTCAAAGTGTGTTTACATTTATATGTTCAAGAATCATTTGCATTACCACATTTTCTCTGTGGTTTATGGAATTGTCACCTCGCTCAAGGACAGTGAAAGGGAGCAGGCCCTTCTATCATCAGATCATCTGAAGGATTACAATTCAACTTCTTAATTTTTGCTCAGTTCAAAATTTTTCCACAATATTTGATGACATAACCATTGTTATCTCCCTTGACAGTCGAGGAAACTCTGTTCATCCAGTCACAAAAGGTGCGAATGTCAGTGTCTGTATCGGACTCTCTTTCACCGCTCCAAAGTGAGGGTGGCTTTACTGGAAGGGCCGGGATTTGCTTTCTGTTTGGTGTGTGTTTAGGGGGTGAATCATCAGTATGTCCATTGAGACCTGTTCTGCTGTGAAACTTGTTATGAGCTCAAAAGCTTTGGAGAAGAATCGGGGCTGGCAGGTCGGGCACCTGCAGCGGGCTCGGCAGGACCGCGGCGGGGAGACCAGGGCTGCTGGCACCCAGCTGCCGGGGCTGGGGCGCTGTCCCTGGGCAGGGTTGGGTGACCCACCCTGGGCCACCCGCAATCCCCATGAAAACCAGCTCACCACCCCCCCACCCCGGCAGAACTGGCACATGTGTTGGCAGCTGGGGCCACCACAGCAAGGTGGGAGCCTGGGGCAGGGTCCATCACAGGCACTGGTGCAGGAGCGGTGACAGCTGCAGGGGCCATACCCTGCAAGAGCACTGAGGGGCTGCAGGAAAGCTGTAAGCACGCTTCAGAGGGTCCCTGCGCTGCTCCGCTGCCGGACTTAGGAGCTCTTAAAGTGTCACACGTGGAGATGGCTACTGACCTGGCTTTTGGAGTGCCTCATGCTGCACTGCCTGCATAAGGGCTGCCCGCCCAAGGTCAACCTGCCTATCCACTCCATCATCCTCAACCACTGCGACAAGGAGAGATTTGCCAAGTGCTGCAAGGAGGCACCGGGTGTTCTACAACGAAGCCAAAGCCCAGGGGCCACCACGGCCCAGTGGCAGCCATAGCCCAGCGCACCCACCCCGGTGCTTGGCCTGCTCCTGCGTAAGCTGCACGGTGAGGGCCGCTAGGCCTCCTACCTCCAAGGCGGTTTCAACAAGTGCCAGGCCCAGTCAGAGCGCTGCGAGACCAATGCGCACAGTTCACCTCACCGAGAGGCTCCCTGACCACCTCCGTGCTGGGCCTGGGGGCCTGAGCATCAGCTCGGACTGCTCCGACGGGGGTCAGACCACGAGTTGCCCAGAGGTGCCACCGAGTTGGTCGGCATTCCCCATGCAGATCCAGCCCTACCTCCACGTCGGCTGGGCCAGGGACTCCACCAACCTCAATGTGCTGGGCAAGTAGGGCATCAAGTACATCCTCAGTGTCACGGCCGACTTGCCCAACCTCATCGAGCACAGCGGCGAGTTCAACTGCAAGCGGATTCCCGGTCTCTGACCACGGAGCCAGAACCCCTCCCAGTTCTTCCCCGAGGCCATCAGCTTCATTGAGGAGGCCCGCTCCAAGAAGTGTGGTGCCCTGGTGCACTGCCTGGCAGGCATCAGCTGCTCAGGGACGGTCATGGTGGGCTGGGTGGCGGATCCGTGCCTGTGACGATGGCCTGAGGGCCCCGGACATCGCCCGTGCCCAGGCTGACGAGCGGCAAGCCCACCGCAAGGCCTCCCCGGGCAGGACTTTCCGGAGAGGCCCCCGGCGCCCTGCCTCAGGGCTGCGCCAGTCCAGCGGGTCCTCCTTGTCCTAGGACACACCGTTCTGCTGAGGACACAGCCGGGCTGGCCATTTCTAAAGACACCACGGACCTGAAGTGTGTTTTGAATTTGGGCAGGTAAATCCAAGCTCCCTTGGAGCAGAAAGCATTCACATTCTGATATTTTCTCTTTTTCTTTTCTTTTTAATGAAAAGGGTTATTTATAGGCTGCATGCAACAGTGGATTGTATAAGCCAGTATTTCAGCCCTTTCTTGATCCTGCAAGACAGACAGACAGACAGACAGGGAGGAAGGAAGGGAGAGAAAGAGAGAGAGAGAGAGATCTAAGTGTTTTCAGTTTTGGTTTTTTTCATACTTCAAACAGCAATGATTGGTTTGTGTGTGTGTGTGTGTGTGTGTGTGTGTGTGTGTGTGTGTTTCTCTTTACTTAATGGAAAAGACAAACCCCGTGTTGAACTTGACCAAATGCATTGTGCACACGTGTGAAACCTCCATGTCTATAGGAGGCCCATGAGGACAGAACCCAGTCGGCCCCCACTTCCCACCTTGGCCCAGCCCAGCGTGGCCCTGCAGTGGCCTGTGATGGCCGCCGCAAGTTGTGACAGCTCAGCCGGACGGGTGGCTTTTGCATTCTCTGCCTCCCAGCTGCCCCTCCGGTGGTCCTTGCAGACTCCCTGAGGTAGGAGATGGGAGGCCCTGCAGCTGCCCTGCAGGAGTGAGGGCACAGGGGGCTGCCAAGCAGTAGCATTAGCCCACTGGGCTTGGCTCCTAGGAGCGCCTGGGCCTGGACCCGCTTCGATCCATACCCACTGCCCTGCCTCTTTTTCTCTGTGTGTAACTGACAGTGCCCTGGGGCTGGGAGAGGCTTCGGGGGTGAGGGCCCAGCCCCGCTTCCCAAGTTTCTGTCCCTCAGCCTGGCTGTTGTTTTGGTTCAGATGCCACTCCCAGCCTCTTGTCCCTCCCCATGGAACCCTGCCCGGCGCTCCTCTTGCCCGTGTGTTCTACTACCAGGCACCTCACCCCCATTTCAGTCTCGGGACAGGCAGTGAGGGGGTCAGGGTGGACAGGTGAAAGGGACGTGAGGCTCTGTGCACTGTCCCCCACCCGAGATCCACAGGACAAAGCCACGGATTCCATTGTCGGCCCCCAGTGTTGTTCTTTGTCCAGCCTCAGTCCTACCAGGTGCCAGGACTGTGTGGGGGACAGGCGGGGGAGGGCGCCTGGCAGGTGCCCAAGGCCCGGCCCCTGTGCCTGACGGCATCGTACCTCAGGGCTGTTGTCAGGAACTCCTTAAGGCGGGGGGTTAAACGTCTTGCCACTGGCGAGAAACTCACAAAAACCTGCATGCTGTACATGGATCTCTTTCTCTTTTTTTTTTACTAAAAAACAAACAAAAAAATAAAACAAAAAAACCCCAGGAAGATGCATCCAATCTGTGTAAATGAGGGTATGCCAAGGGCATGACCAGTTTTGCTTTCTAATCTTATGAAGGAAAATTGTCACCCAACACACACACACACACACACACACACACACACACACCTCGAACCAGCAATGGGACTTCGTTTATATTGCCAATAAATTATTTTTCTTAAAAAAAAAAACCTGATGAGAAAAAGATATTAGCAAACAGTGTTGATACCAGGGACAGGAGGAAGAGCCCCGGAGAAGGAGCACCCTGAGAAAGTACGTGGGTTGTTTCTCTGCTACTTCTGTAATGTAGATTTCCCCAGAAATAGGCCAGATGTGAAGGTGGGGAGACTGGACTCTTTTCATTATCAGTCTGCCTGTCCTTCCTCCAGCTGAGTCTGGACATGGAATGTGACTCTATTTCACTTAAACTAAGTCTGGCCTTAAAACGTCACCTTTCTTTTTTTTTTTGCCTTTTGGTATGTGGGAAGCTCCCTGACTGGGAATCGAACCCAGGCCGCAGCGCTGACAGCGCCAGCGCCGAAGCCTTAAGCCGCTACACCGTCAGGGACTCCCAAACGTCACCTTGTATTTCTCCTGCCCTGCGCCACACCGGGATGGAGAAATGTCCGTGGCAGACTGGGTGCTGTGTGTTGAACACAGAACACAGGTTATAGCAGCTAGAGTCTGAATAATTGAGTGAAAGAGAATTCTCCACTAACAGAGCCTCACCAGTGAGTTTTTTAAAGCAAGAATTAAGTTCGTACTCTTGAGTTGTTACCATTTTGGTCTGTTGGTTAAATGCATCTATTTAGGCAACTCTCTGTTCGAGCGAAACGGAACTTTGTAAGTCCAGTAGATGGCAGAAGCCCCAGCAGAGCGCCACCTAGCTCTGTACGTCAGAGACTTCACGTGAGGGATAACACCTTTGTGAATGTCCTGAATCCATTACAATTCAGAGAAATACAAGGGAAAAACACAAAAGCCTGTACCAGCAGGTGAACGTCATTAAACATGAAATAATTAAGATGAAAATAAATTCTATTTTGAAAGTGACATTTTTTAATACACACTGAATTTGCAGCAGAAAATTATTTCTGAGGAAATGTATCAGTTTCAGGGTTAAAGATAGTACCTTCACCTAGATCTCACGTTTTATATGCAATGTTGAGTTTTATATAAGATCCGTAGGAAAATGTTTCCCTCTGGCAGACCCTGGAATGTGAAGTTGTACGGATGGGAGAACGATGTGATCCCGTGGACAGGACACGTGTGGGACTGCCCTCTGGACTCTGCGGCGCAGCCGTACGCGTGTGGGACGGAGACGTCATTACCGCTGTCAGCACCAGGCAGGAGCCAGGTCTGCTCCGGGCCTGGACCTGCTCCCTCCTTTTCTGAGGGACAGTCTATGTGCTTCTCCGTGTGCCTTCCCTCAGCTCGATGCGGTTAGATTTTGGCCTGCCTGCTACGTCTCAATGTTGGACTGGCCCCAGTTTTCTAGGGCCTTGTCAACCCATGATTTTTCAAAAAGGGGTGTGAGTGTGTGTGAGTGTGTGTGTGTGTGTGTGTGCGTGTGCGTGTGCGTGTGTGTGTGTGTGTGTGTGTGTGTGTGTGTGTGTGTGTGTGTGTGTGTGTGTGTGTGTGTGTGTGTGTGTGTGTGTGTGTGTGTGGTTCTTCCATGCTCTTGGCCTTCATTTCGTGCCACCCAGTGGTTCATTATGCACTGAGTAATTACAAAGCAAGGCTACTTCCTAGCCCTCTTGTTTGCATGTGGCCTGAACATCTAGGACCTTTGCCCGGCCCCATGGTGCTTGCTCCCACTACAGCATTCAAACCAGCTAATTCCCACTCTTCTTGGAATGGCAGGTCTTAGAACTGGAATAAAATCAGCGCTGCTTTCCTGTCAGAAGCACGACATTCGTACTGAAGCACACTCCCATCTGGGGGAAACAATATTATAGTCTTAGACAAGAAAATATTAGGCCAGTCTGTCCTGATTTCAGGCTGCGTGGTTCAGTTAGCATAGAGGCTAAAGGCAACAGAATTCTCACCTTAAAAACCTGGACCACTAGAATTTCCCTCCTCCCTGGGCACGTTGCTTGTTGCAGGTATGACACGGTACATAGTGTCATGTGGAGAATACTCGGGTCTGTTGAGTCCCTCAGTAAGTTTTCTGTCCCCCATCTTCTGCTGATATATGTGAGAGAAAATGATGGAAAATTTTCAGGGTTCATTGGAGAACATGTATTTCTAGGCGGCATCATGGCCAAAGAAAAGGGTGTGCGGTGAGAGCCCCCCATTGGATGAGGGCGGTGTCACAGGACCACCAGGGCGGGCACACCACAGCCCGGGTCGGCGCGCCTGGCAGGAGAGTCCCGGCGGCTCAGAGAACAGAGTTTGCTTCTCCTCGGTCTCTTGTCACCTTCGTCCAACCTGAGCGGGTTGCCCAGCACCAAAAGGGAAACGAAAGTCAGAAGACATCTTTCTACTTGCTTGACTGTTCAGTAAAACTACAGGAACTTATCTAACTTGGAGTACTTCAATAATAATTTTTAATTAACTTCAGTTTAGAATAATTGCAGATTTAAAAAGTTCTAACAGTAAGCTCTATATACTCAAACATTTCCCTTTCTTAACTTCATTACTCTGGTACATTTATCACCACTAAGTAACACTGAACATTATTAACTAAACCCGTTATTCCAGCTTTTAGTGGTTTTACTCTAGGGCTTTTGCATTTCAAGATTTCATCCAGGTTACCACATCACATTTAATTGTCACGTCTCCTAGTTTCCTCCACTGGCCTGTGACAATGGCCCATGCCTTCCCAGTTGTAATTACCCTCATGGTTTTGATGCATGCTGCTGTACCGTTTTGGAGAATATCTCTCAATTTGGGATTCTGATATTTTATCTTGATGATTGCACTAGAATTATGAGGTATTTTGCAGGCAGACTACACAGTGAGAATAGATACCACTTTGATCGTATCAGTAGTCTATGCTGTCAGCATGAATGAGCACCGACAGTGCTAACTCCACCACCTGGATGACTTAGCGTCCCTCAAAAGCATATAGAGCAAGCAACATACTTGATACTTGGTGAATATTTCTTCTGTAAATTATTAATTTATCAAATAGCACATAAAAAAGGAGCAGAATCCTTATTATATTATGATTTTAATGTTGGAACCAATACAAATAGGTTAAAAAGTAGGCCACACAGAATTTTAAAATCGCCTCCACTGGATCAAGTTCACAATACAGATTCTTGGATTTTAGGCTTTACTGGCATTTGAATGAATCATTGCCCTTTTGTATGTTCCCCAGGATTTAATTCAGAATTTTATTTATCTTCATATCTAGTCATAAAAGTGGCGCCAAGCTCTTCTCTACCTTGAGTTTGAACGTAGAGCAATGAAAGGATTCAGACTTTGCCTGCATTTTATGAGCCAG
>PVJL010020614.1:0-11772 GCA_004026885.1 Lyroderma lyra
CACACACACACACACTCACACACACGGGGAGAGCGGGGGGAGAACACAGGCCCGGCAGCAGAGCTGGAAACCAGCGATGCCTGCCCACGCGCACCCCTCACATGGGGCGGCTGCGGAGCTGCAATCACAGTGTAATCATAACACGTGCCACAGAGCCCCACAGAGCCCTGCGGAACCCTGCAGAGCCCTGGGCCCAGCCCACCCTCAGAGTTCAACTGCCCCCCCCAGATCAGTCCACATTTTTAAGACTCCCCCATGACACACAAGCACCAGCGTTCCAGACACGGTGATGCCTTGCATGCTTTACTCAAGGCGGGACAGGCTGCGTTAGAGACGGGGAGCCTGATGGCATTTGGTGCCCAGTGGTGGCCACACCTGAGACTAAGTGCCGAACAGAGAACCAGGTGGAGTGGGAGGCGCGTGCCTCGCCGGGGCCCAGAAGGAATTTAGCAGGTGGTCGCCTTCTGCTCTCGAATGCTGAGGCCGGGGTATCCTTATGATGCGTTAATATAAACTCCCTTCTCCCAAGCTAGCTCCAACCAATTGGACTTTACAACCGAAACAGGGGCTCACTGTATGCATGCACCCCTATTTGCTCATCACTGGCTGATGGAACTTTTGGCAAGTCCCACTTTGGGGCAACTATGACTAAAACTTCTAGACAGCTTTTACTGGGAACGTACGTTTTCATTTCTCTTGGGGAAATAACGGAGCAAGGCTGCTGGGCCGCATGACATGTGTTCTGAGAAATGGCCAGACTCTTTTCGAAGCGGCGATCCCGTGTGCATCTGCCCCCAGGATGTGTGAGTGTTCCGGGTGTTCTGTGTCCGGACCCACACTTGGGACTGTCGGACTCCAGTCTTAGCCATCCCGGCTGCCCAGGAACCTCACTCTGGTTTGAATTGCTGTTTCCCTCATGACAAATAACGGGGAGCCCTTTTCCGTGCACTTGCTCGTTGCTTGCCTATATTCTAGTCTGAAGGATACGTCTTTGGCCCCTTTTTAAAACAATTTTTTATTGCATCGATGGTTTCCTCACCGTTGAGTTCTGAGAGTTCTGTATGTATTCTTTTTTTTTTTTTTTCTGTATGTATTCTTGAGCACTTCAGCAGATATGTGTTTTGCAAATAGGTTCTGCCAGCCTTTTCTGTTTGTTTTTTTTTTAACAGTATCTTTCAAAGAGCAGAAGTTTTTAATTTTGTAGGTTAACAATGATCAATTTATCCTTTTGTGGTTTGTTTCTTGTATCCCGTCTAAGAAATTCTTGCCTAACCCTAGACCACAACAATTTTCTTCTATGTTTCCTCCTGGAAGCTTTCTGGTTTTAAGCTCCGACATTTAGATCTAAGTTCCATTTGGGTTAGGTTTTTGTAGATGGTGGAAGGGGAGGGTCCAAGTCTTGTTTTGCACCACGCGGATGGCCACCTGGCCCACTGGGAGATGTGAAAGGTTAGAGGATCCCATTGTCTTACAGAAAATTCCATCTGGTGGGGACGATGGTGGCTGTGACAGAGAGGACAGAAGAGACTCTAAGCATTGGACACAGGCGGTTGAGGGCCACAGGCAGGCGGAGACACTCGGCGGAGCGGGACAGAGAGGAGAGGCCCCTCCTGTGGAAACACAGGGAGCATCTCCAAAGGGCAGGTGCTCACAAGCTGATTGCGACCACCACGATTTTCATTGGCCTTTGGGGAGGTGGTCTGTACTGTGCTTAACATTGTAAGAGAAAGATTAAAAGTCTGCACCTCTTACAGAAAATCACAGTCATGGCTTCTCTTGAAAATCAGCACATCTGGCAACAGGAGTCCCCATTCTCACATGGCAGCGGTCCCCCAGGGGCCACACCACTGGCCGGGGTGCACCCAGGCTAACACTGGGTTGCCTCCCTCTGGCCAGGTCCTGGCAGCTGCAAGGCCAGCACCGTGCCCAACGGCCTTGGCACGGTGCTTGTGTCCTGCAGCCGGGGGTCTTGAGAAGCAATTCTCCAAGGCTGAGAGAATTGCTCACGCACCCCCCTGGTGGCTCTGGGCTGAGGTGAGACCGTGGCGACACAATGCCGGGCACAGAGGGAGGCAGAGCACGTGGCTGCCCTGCTCGCCCTTCGGCGTGGCCTGTGGCCAGCTGAGAAGACCGCCCCCCGGCCTGTCAGGAGCAGCAGGGGTGTGGGCCTTGGCACCTGCCGGCTGGCACCTTCGTGAGGGGACGCTGCACCCTTGGGATGCTTTGGGCTGCTGGGAGCAGAGAGGGACTGACCGCCATCAGCCACAGGACCCAGGCCTCGGTCACCCAGCGTGATGGCTTTGCCTGACTATTGTCCCCAGTGGTGTCAGTTCCCCTCACAGCTATGCTCAGAGGCAGAGAGGGGACATTTCTGTCCCTTTGCTTTATTCTAGACGCCTCCAGATTTCTAGTCACATGTCAGTGGCCAGAACACGGTCCCAGACCCGTGTTCCAGGAGCCGGAAGGTGGGGAGCAAAGTGAGCATCTGGCACTTGTCACCTCCATGTGACGAGGACACGTCCTACCAGCCAGCCAGAAGGCTTGGGGCTGGCGGCTGGTCAGGGAAAAGAGGCCCAGAGCCCCACTCCTGCTAGAGGCGGCTTTCTCGTGAACCGCGTCCCGGGAGTTAGGATCCTCAGGGTGATGTGCAACCCTGAGACCCACATGTTTAAACCTAGTGGCTCCAAGACACGAGCTCCTTCTCAGCCACTTCAAAAAAAAAAAGAAATGCAAGTCAGTCCCTTAACTCAACTATAAGTTAATTAACCACTAATGTCATACAAACTTTACTTAATGAACTGTATTTCCAGTCTGATACACGTGATGGTTTTAATCACCGGAGTCCCAGAGGTAATAGGAGAATCCAAAGTAAGAACAAAACAGCTTAATTGGGAAAATGCATCTGGAGCTACTGGAGATTCCGTTTCAGCCCAGCGCCGTCCCTCGGCCGCGTCCCCCAGCTAAGGCCCAAATTGGGAAGCCGGCGGCTGCCGCGGGCAGTCAGCGCGCGCTCTGTAAGAGGATTAGGCCGCCGCGGCGGTGGGACACTGCGCAGAAAATAGAACAGCTAATCCTGGCGACGGGCTCCGGACGGCGACGGGCTCCGGACGGCGACGGGCTCCGGACGGCGTCCACCACGGGCACGCCCGGGGACGACGGAGCCCGTCCGGGTGGTGGCCGGCGGCCGCGAGCTGGCACCCACCCTGGGGCCCAGGGCTTCCGTTCAGCAGAGTGCCTGTGTCCCAAGTGCCCGAAGGACACTTGTGGTTGGTGACAACGCACAGCGTCGCTCTTGCTCCCGTCCCGTCCGCTGTGGAGACCGCGTGGCTCTGCGTGGCAGCGTTTCCCGGGAGAAACTCGATCATTCCGCCTTCTTCTCCTGTCCCTTGCTTTTCCTCGTACCCCCTGCCTTCTTCCTCCTTCATCCCCCAGACAAACCCTGTCTCTTAATTGCCAGCCCCCCTTACACGGGGCACGCGGCGTGGCGGACACGGGGTCAGGCGCCGCGCGGACGGGCTCGGCGCGTCCTCGCAGTGAGCCGCGAGCTAAGCACGCGGTCCTACAGACAAGGGCGCTCAGAGGGCACGCGGGAGCTCTGTGACTTCTCAAGGGGACAGCCAACCAGCGACCAATAAATGGAGCCACGGTAGCCTCACCCGAGGCCCACCTTCCTCTGCTATTCTGTCTCCACTGGCATTTCTCGTCACGTGATTATTTTCCACGCAAAGCGCTAGTCACACGTATGGCCTGACGGAATGTCCTGTCTGCCATTGGATTTTAGTGACGAAAGCTTCTTTTCCTCTAGCAAAGGGGGCTCTTGTTTATTTGGGGTGTGTCCATGGATGTGGTGTGGAGGAGGAGATCAGGTCCTTTATTTGTTCAGGTTAGGGATGTTAACCCACGCTCCACCCCCCCCCCCCCAGCCTGTCCCCTGCTTTTGGGGCACCTCAGGACAGGGTTGGGGTGCTGACTCAGGAATTCTGGCCATCTGAGACTAGACATGCCCACAGGATGGCAGATCTAGAGACGGGGAGGGACGGTCCGAGGAAAGGCTGGGGCTGGGTCACAGGGCAGCCGGGTCCAGGACACACGCCAGAGCTGGGAGACTCGTAGGCGGGTGGCCCTGATGGTGATGAGACTCCTGGTGACATTCAAATACTTGTCACAGGGCAAGTGGACGGGGATAGCTGCAAGGTGCAGTCGAGGACAGAAGCCCGGGGTGGTACCGAGTCCTGGACAGGATGAGACAGGGCTCTGGCCCAGCAGGAAGTGGGGCAGGGCGTCCAGTCTTGCGCGCAGGAAAAGGCAGATGCCCGCAGCCCGGACTGGGGCCCAGCCCCTCCACGAGGCCCCTGAGGACAAGACCCAGGGAGGCCCAGCTTCTGCAGTGGGTTCGAGGAAGTGACACAGCTCCAAACGCCCGTGCTGAGCGCGCCTGCCAGCCTGCGGTCATGGAGGACACCTGACGTGCTCCAGCACCGCGTCCGCATGACAGCACACACCGTAAGTGCCGGCCATCCGCGAGCACCGTGCACGCTGTGGCGTGGAAGAGGCAGTTCAGACGGCCTCACCAGGGCTCCCGGGACTGGACACTGGGGGAGGGGACCGACTTGGGGACGGAGCGGCACAATGCCTGGGGCAGAGGCACCCCAGGGAGCAGACGGAGGGCTGTGCAGACACGAGCCCCTGAAGGGCCCACAGAGCCCCCGGGGCCCATGAGAGTGGGCAGCAACATCAGCAGTCAGGAGTGGCCCCTCGGTGACTCAGATGACAGTGTCCAGGACAGTATTCCCTGACCTCCTGCGTGGGGCAGGACAGCCTGTCCCCACCCTGCCCTGTTCTGTCGACAGGCCCTTCAAAGGGACGGGCAGAGCTGCCTACAAGGTGAGCCTTGATCTGGGCCCCTAATCCCTCCTTGCCTGAGGGGCCTCACGTAGCCCTGGTGTCACCTGTCCCGCTCAGAGGCAGACGTGGTGTAAGGACGTGACTTTGGAGGAAGAGAGAAAGCAGTTCTGCGTGACACTGAGCATCTCTTCTCAGAGCCACCAGTAAAGGGACAGTTTTTGTTTCATTTACATTTTCCTAATGGTCGCATGTTTCCAGGGAGAGTTAAAAATACTTAAAATGTCAACCGCTCGTGTAACCTTTTGCCTTTTCCCAGTAAGGACGGAGGGCCTGCTCCTGTCCCCACACGCCAGGAGGGAGTCTGGGGCTCTGCTTTCGCCTGGCTGCTGGCGGGCACCCTGCCGCCCACGTCACAGCCCCGGCGCGGAGGGCATTGGAGCCTTCCCCACCGCGTGCTTCTATGAGTAGCAGCGCACTGAACCCCCCGGGCAAGCTGCCTTTCCCACAAACTCCCTGACCTATGTCATTGGATGGCTGCTGTTTGCCCCCTTCGCTCTCATCAGTGGCAAGGAAGAAAGGTGGACTCCAGTTCCCCCCGGGTTGAAGGGCTGTGCTGTGGAACTGTGCCTGTGACAGGGACGGGGGCAGCGCTGGGCAGCCAGCTGTCCCCCGAGGGCCACGGCCTGCTGTCACCCTGCAGGCCCCGCCAGCCTGCTCCTGGCTCCGCCCACTGCGCCCCGGCCCCAAAGGCTGGCATTCCTCGGGTCCCCATGGCTCCTGCACACTGACCAGCCGGTTACCCCACATTTCCAACAGGCGTCGTCTGAGATTCCCCTGGTCTAGAGAGCGCTCTGGCACTGGCTGGGGACATGCAGAGCCTCTGGGAGGACACCTGCACGTCCCGGCTGGCTGTGAGCTCGGGGACATGTCCTGGGAACTTGAGAGAGTGGGTTCCTGACAAGTCTATGGCGGGGGAGTCCCGTCCCAGCTGGGGGGGGGGGCACTGTCCATGCAAAGTACCAGGGACACACGGTCTGGGGGCGTGTCTGGGAGGCAGGACGAGGAGGGACATGCATGGGGGAGGAGAGACAGCGAGGGCCCCAGGGAGGACGGGCTGTCCTCCAGGTCTCATCCCTACACCTTCCACACCTCTGCCCCCGGGTGCCATGCTGACCGCCACTCCGCACGTGGCCGCAGCCCCGCGCCGACCTGAGTGTGGCTTGCGTGCCGCACACACACTTCGGCTTGTCCTGTGTGGAGCTCATCTCTGCTCACGCCCGACCTTCCTCCTGTGGTCAGTGGGGCATGACGGCCATGCGGACTCCTGGCAGGACACTGAGCAGAGCAGCTCTTCCCCAAGGGCTGCCCCCAGTCCAACAGTATCTACACCCCCCACAACTGATCTAGAAAGGCAGATTCTGCTCCCCTCCCCCAGCAAGGCTGACTGGACCAGACCCTTGGGGTGGGGGAGCCGTCTGCGTCCTAACCCAGCCTGGCCAATGACCTTGGAGCAACATGGCCTTGGAGGGAGGAGGACCTGGGGTTCAGCTGAGACTAAGTCGGTGTCTGAGGTGCCCCACTTCCCAGGGCCCTTATTGCACCGGCTGTGCCGCTGCTGGTGAGGGCAGGTGACAACAGCTGGCGCACACAGGGACCTGTTTAAGAGCGCCTGTCCGCAGGGCACGGCCACTGCCCCGGGGCCCCACGTGCTGTGGCTCTGTGGGGGTGACACTGCCTGGACTTCTAGTCCAGCCTCACCCATGCCCGTTTAAAAGGATGAGGTGCGCAGGGCGCGTCCCCAGGCCAGGGGAGATGGCTCCCTGCGGCGGCCTGGGGCTCAGCTGTGACATCAGCCCCTTACTCTCCACCGGGAGGGTCCCTGGGAGCCTTCGCAGATACCCCAGGAGACATGGGTCAGACGACTAGTGGCTTAGTGGGGAGCCGTGGGGACTGGCCATGACTGGGTGGACGTGACCCCTCTCAACGACTTTCTCATTTCAGCGGCCCGTGCCTGCACCTCACAGACAGCCAGTGCGCGGCCACCAGGGCCCCGGGTGTGCCGCCGGACCCCGCCTCTCTCCCTGCTAAAGCTGATTGGACGTAGGGCAGTGAGCTGAGCCTCGGGAGCCAATCAGAGGCGAGCCGGTGCGCGCTGCCACAGCCCGGCCTGAGCTGCGTGCATCCCTCCGGTCCGGCCTTGGAAATGTGGGGGGACCAACCCGCTTCGCCGCGCGGGTGGCAGGCGAGACGCTGTCACGAGACCAGGTGTGAGAACACAGTGGAAGCCAATGACAGAGGAAAGGGCAGATTCACTGGGCGGCAAAGCCCCCCCAGCCCACCCCCAACAAGAGTGTGAGATGGTGGGGGCAGGGAGGGGGCGACCCTCGGCTGGGGTCCACCGGCTCCGGGCAGCTTCCCAGCGCGGCCACAGGTCTCCTCTGCCCGAGGTCACCTTGAGTGAGCCCGTTCCTTGCAGCTGAAGGGAGAAGGGCTAAGCCAGGCTCCAGGTCTCCCACCCCACAGGGGTGCTACCGTCACCTGCAGGCCCTGGTCCGACTTCCTTCCTCCCCGCGGGTCAGCCTTGGGCAGCTCGTTTGACTTCTCTGATCGGGGCTCATGGCGCCCGGAGCACGGAAGGTGCACAGTATGTGCCAGCGACGCAAGTCCTCTCTGTCCTGCCCATCACAGGGTCCCCGCCCTCATCCCCAGGACCCCCAAACCCAGTCAACTTCAGCTGGGCCCCGCGAGGCGGAGGCTGTGCGAGGGCTCTAAAAGCGGTCAAGGGCAGCTGAAGCCAGTTGCTTCTGAGGTGAGACTCCGAGAGGCCCCACCCCAGACCTCCCAACCGGGAAATGGGGGGCACGGCCCAGGGGGGCCGCTCTCCTAACACCTCGCAGGAGCTGCGGGTTTGGTCCTGTGGGAACCGAACTTCCTGCATCGCATCCCACCAGTCGGCACGATCGGAGAAAGGACCCGGGGCCATTGTTAAACGGGGACGGCTACGTCAAGTACACGGTGACGGAGGGGAGCTGATGGGGTGCTGAGCACACAACGGGACACACCGACGATGTGCTGTAGACGCGTACCCCTGGGACCTGTGTAATTTTACTAACTACCCCGACGATTTTAATTTTTAAAATAATAAAAGGAGAAAAATGGGTTGTCGATCCCCACCCTCAATGGCAGGCTCTCCGGGAGAGGCAGAGGAGTCCGAGCCATCAGCCTGGGGGACCATAACACACACAAGTGTCCAGCCCCAAAGAGCCAGCCCCCGGCAAGCCTGCGGCGCCCCACGGCCTGTCCGTGCCACGCAGCGCAGGCAGCAGCGAGAGCCCCCGGATCAGGGCCCCACACGGTCCAGGAAACCCACGCCCTTGGCCCCGAGTCCACACAGTCAGGTGACTGGGCAGCCGCCTGTCCTCCAAAGATGGGAAGGGCAGCAGCACCCCCTGGAGTACAGGGCTGCGCTCTGTCCGGCAGCGCAGAAAGGGACAGGCTAGCCTAGGTCCCCGCCTGCAGCCGTGGCGCCTCGCGGCCAAGTTCCCGACCTCTGGGGGTGAGCTCGGCTGGTTCCCTGTTCTGCTGTCCCCACGCACAGGAAGGGCGCCGTCCCCTCCCCACGCTGGCACTCGCCACGAGAGGCTGAGAGGAAGTCCAAGAGCTGCTCGCCACAGGTTTACAAGAGAATGAGCAGAAAGTACCCACCAAAGAGCCAAGCACCCCCAGAATTCTCAAGGTCATTTCAGCATGACACCTGGGGTCCAGCAAGATGTAAGGGGCCCCACGCTGGACCCTCTGCTGTGATCGCACCCTGGCCTCTGGCCTCCGAGGCCTGTTAGCAATGTCTGAATATTGCCCCTGACGTCCTGGGCCAGTCCTGACGTCACACTGGACATGGGCCTACGGAACCGAGGCCCACGAGTGTGGGCACTAGCGCACGCAGTGTGTCCGTGGTGGGGAAGTGCCCGCCTTGTCCCCTCCCGGCCGGTCTCACCACCGATTCCCAGTCTTCATTGTACCCGAGTCACGTGAGACGCTTGTGAGGAGAAAATTCTGATCCAGTAGGTTCGGCGTAAAACCCGAGAGTCTGAGTCTCTAACGTGCTTCCTGGACCAAAAAAATTGCTGTCCCCAATTTACGGGAAACACAAAGAAACGACCGAGACGGAGGTTCAGCCACGTTAGTGGTCTTTCCCGGGGTCTCTCGGAGCCGCCCAGGAAGCCAGGACTTCAGGCTCGGCCCGGAGTCGAAGTGCAGCATCTCCCCCAACAGGAAGACATGGGCTATGGCGCGGTGCTGGCCACCTCACCGGCGTCCTGGGGGCCACCTGGTGGCCGGCGGCTTGCCCCTCCGGGCCCTATCGTCACCCTGTTAACTCTGGCGTATGTGACACACCCCACGAGACATCTGTATTTGTTTTTATTTAAACGGTTATCTTTTAAAGAGTTTTTGAAAACCAGAATGAAGAGGCTCTCTTCTCTTCCCCCACAGTCCCTCCTGACGCTCCGCATGCCTTTGAGTGGACGCGCATTGCCGTTTGATGTCACTCGCCTTCCGCCTGAAGGAAGGACACTTTCTGTACTGCGACACGCTGCAGGTCACGAGAGCTGGGGAAGCGTCTTTGTGTCTGGAAGTTCTTATTTGCCTTCTTTTTTCAAAAGACATTTTCACTAGACATGGAACTCTACAGGGAAGTTCCATTTTCGTACTTTGAAGACCTTGCTCTAATTTCTCTCTTTTTATTTAAATATATTAGAAAAATCATACAACCTCTTGCTTGGGAGGATGTCACTTTGCACTTACATTTGCTTTGGGTGTGTTTAATATTCTTAGGTTACACTTTAGAATGTACCAATTAAACCCTGGATTAGAATTTGGAGGAGCCAGAGGTGCCCAGAAGTCCTACCCTTTGACACCTCCATCCTATCCAAGGCTTGGGACTCCCCACCCCTCACACGACACCTCCTTAAATGACTCATTCTCAGCCAGTCTCACACAGTCCCAGTCTCAGACCTCGGACCAGGGACAGGGGTGGGGGGGTGGGGGCGGGTGGCCAGGGACAAGGAAGACGAAAACTAGTGTCCTTGGGGGAGCACGTGGCCCCAGAGGGCTCACTGTGGGACCTGCACCGTTCCTAACCTGGCTTCCCTCACCTGCTGGCCTCCGCGGACATCTGGCCTGGCCACCTGCTTTGAGGAGGGAGTCCCCGAGGAAAGAGGTTCGCTTAGAGGAGTTTGGCTCCCACTTTCCCTCACGGACCGTGGTTAACAGGGATGGGGGTGGGGGTCAAGGCCTCCCCTCAGCTGGGAGGTATGGTCATAAAGAGGCCCTGCCTGCACGCTGTCAGCCCACATTGCCCATCCCCTCCAGCCCCCCGCCGGGGTTCCCACGGCTCCTTTGAGCACCACTCGCTATGTAGGTCTCATCCTTCCTTGATCTTTAGTGAGTGGAGAGAAATGGATTCGGGTCCTACCTGGTGTGTTTCTGTTGGTGCTCCGATGGCCGCTCTGGTGGCTGCTGTTTGAATTTCGATGCTATGTTATTTGGCGCATACGTAGTCATCACAGCTAGATCTCACCGTGCACTGTGCCCTTTATCATCGAAGAGGGCCCTTCTATGGCCCTCTTCATATTTCTTTGCCATTTTTTGTGTGTTTAAAAACTCCTACCGTAATGATAGTTGTTGAATCTAGTTGAAGGGTATTCAGATCTTCCTTTGTCCGATCTTTCGACTTCCCCATAGGCCTGTCCATGTTCAAACTGACAAGAAGCCGGGGTGTGTGGGAAGATGGTGTGCGAGGCGCTCGGAGTGTACACTCGGCACCGGAATCTCGGCGCTCAGGGGTGGGTGGGAGCTGCAGAGCTTCGTCTCGGGACACCTGAATCTGAATCCCGGGGCCACCCCTCACACAGGGAACGCGGCTTCCGTGAGCCCGGTTCCCGCGCTGAAGTGGGAGCAGCCTGCTCAGAGGGGTCGCCACGGTCACAGACGTGGCGGGTGGGAAAATGGTAGGGCTGTGGTGACTTCCCAATAACAGGTTCTCCAGTTTGTGGGGGCAATGTCATCGCGAAGGTACAATCAGAGTTTTTAGACTCAGCAGACCTGAATTCAAGTCCCAGATCTAGCCATTTGCCCAGCAACCTACTGTGAACCACCCGCGCTCATTTGGGTCAGGTTCTTCCTTTGTAACGTAAGACACACCCAGGAGAATTGCCGTGGGGATCAACCGCAATAATGTACACACCGTGACTGGCTGAGGGTAGGTGTTTAATTAACAAAGTCATTATTGTTACAAGATACCAGTGTATTTATTTACAAAACACCTAACATAGCGCTCATCATGTGCCAGGCACTATTCAAAGCACTTTTCAAACATTAACTCAGCGAATTCCCACAACAGCCCTGCAGGTAGCACGGCAAAGAGTAGTCACTTGGCCCAAAGTCACTGGGCTGGTGCAAGACTGGGTCCTCATCCAGGCGCCCCGAGGCCTCTCTCATCTGCTCCTGTGTCTCAACATAAATATGAAGACAGAAACATCCCGCTCTCTGGGGAGTATCTGGCTACACTGACCGACTGACTAGTATTTGGGATCATTGTGATGTAGTCTATATCATATTTTTTTTGGATTTTAAGGAATGTGGTATTGATAATCCAACTTCTCTAGTAAATCTGGCTAAAAGTAATCAATCGATCAATCTGCACACCCCCTCCCCAAAAACAATAAAGGCACCATCTTCTTGATGGATGAAAATGTGAACTTAGGCACCCCAAATCTATTCTCCCCAAGTGATCCTTTGGTGGGAAATGGCCCGTGCAAGGCAGGGGGCTCCTAAGCACCCATGCAGGTCTCCAGGCTCAGAGGCCCCATTACACGACAATGACTTCTGCGAGGCAGGAGAGGACGCAGGGGACGGGCAGCTCGGGGA
>PVJL010020615.1:0-11770 GCA_004026885.1 Lyroderma lyra
ATTACAGTTTATGTATACTTTTTGTCATTAATTTTCCTTAAGTGTCCTTAAAAATGTTACAGAACAAAAGATGCACTTATGCACAGTAAGTGGTTATGAAATACATGAAGAGGAAGAGAATGGAAAAGGATTAAAGCAAGACAAATGGAAACAGGCATGTTCACAACAATAACAGAGTAGAGTTCTATCTTTCTAGACAAAAAAAAAAAAACCACAAAGGCATGTTTTTATTCTACCCATTCATTTTGAAATAAGCACTGAATCTCTATCATTTCCTTTGTTCCAATTTTTTTTCTTATTAAATGCTTGTTCAAAAGATAAAAAAATTCTCTCCTTGAGAATGAAAAACAACAACAACCACACATTCTCTCAAGAAAATAAGCTCTTTCCCATTTCAAAGAACTTAATAGGATGATCCTCAATAATGAAAGGAAACTGCATTGTATACTGCAGTAAAAGAAACAAATCTATTATGAAGATCTCTACCCAGACACCACAGAAACTGGACAATTTACTGTCACAATGGGCAAATCTGAACCACTCTGTGCCTTTGTTTCCTGATTTGCAAAATGTGAGTATTGAAAATGCCTTTTTTTCCTCCCTGGGAATTTGGTAAGAATTAAATGACTTAATATGGGAGATAGAAGATAAATATATTTTGTGATTTTAGTTAACAATATTGCATTATGTACTTGAAAGTTGCTAAAAGACTAGATCTTAAATGTTCTCAGCACAAAAAAAGAAATGATCATTATGTGATGTGATGGAGATATTAGCTAACACTATTCGTGGTCATAATAGTCCAACATATAAGTGTATCAAATCAGTACATTTTACACCTTTACCTTACAGAATGCTATATGTAGATAATATGTAAATAAAAATGGAACTAAAGGAAAAACATGGGAGATCACATAGTACGTAATATCTGATAAGTTCCTACTATTGTGGTTATTCTTTTGCTTAGTGTTAATTTTAGTCTTATCTATGTGTTGCTGCATTTATCATAAACTATTAAAAATAGTCATTTTTCCATTATTCCCCACTGTTAACACTAGTTGAAGACTAATTCTCATTCTTTTTTTAAAATTCATTTTTATTTTATTTTATTTTATTTTTAAATTCATTTTTATTGTTAGACTTATTGGGGTGACATCTGTTAGCAAGGATTACATAGGTTTCAGGCATACAATTCTACAGTGCATTGTCAACATGATGTATAATAAGTTCACCACCTAATGTGACTTCTCTTTCCATCACCTTATATTTAGCTTCCCCCCCTCCTCTCCCACCCCCTCCCCTTTCTCCCCTCCCTAACCCACTCATCCCCAAATAAACATTAAACTATTGATTGTGTCATTCTATAACTCAACATGAACATTTCAATTTTAGATGAGGAAAGCTTCCCTGTATTAAAGCCACAGTAGTTTTTCATATTGATTTGATTCAATAATTTCCGTGTTTAAGTCCCCTTTGCTTTTCAGTCCAAAATAAGGTCCCCATAATGCTTTAACTTCCAGGACCCTAAAAAAAGAGAGATGAGGCTACTACTACCAACCTGCCTATCACATTATATTGAATTTACCTACAGAGTTCGATTGAAAACCTATGGCACCTAAGGCCATTTTTGGTTGCCCCTTACTATTTCCCACTAAAATTAAACGTTATCTATCTATCTATCTATCTATCCATGCCCACATGTCGATAGTTATAATTTCACCTAATTCCAAAAGAGATGTGAGAAGTCGTTTTATCAAAGCAAGGTGTAATTATCACAGGATAAAGAAGAAAAAACAAGGGAGAGGATACTTCAGTCAGTGGTAAATTGTTTAGAGATAGATGAACTCAGAAGCCAGGGGTGCAACTGAAGGGGGCAGCATTAGCAAGCAGAAGGTGCAATAGGTAGCATTATAAAAATTAGTATTTAATCCCTCTGCAACAAAACAATGAAGATGATTCAACGTTTCCTCAAATGAGATTCTGACTTATAATGGTTTTCTAGTAGCAATGTACAAGTTAGAAGTAGGGTTAAGCATATTCTGTAGTAATTGCTTACAATCAAAGTATACGTATTATTTTCTCTACCCCAATCAGGCTCCTTCTGCCCCAAAGCAGAATAAATCACTGAGTCACCTGACTTAGATTCCTGAAGATACTCACCCATATTAGAATTAAGATCATCATGCTCTGATTCCATCCCATTTTGGCCTCCATTTCCCTGAAGAGTGTTCATAGCCATAAGCTTCATCTTCTGCAGCTTCATAGCCTCAGCCATTGCTGCAGCTGTGATACCTAAAACCAGAATCATCCCTTTAAAATGAGGACAATTTAATGTAAATGAAACTTGGATACATTTCTTCACCAGCCCTGTGCTGCATAGCACAAGCCAAAAGTAAGCCCAAGTCTAATTTATAAGTAATATTATTTAACAAAGTAAATCTCAACTCCTGTAATTCCTTCATCTTACAATGAACTCTGAAAATCTAAAAATGCATTATGTATGGGGCAGATCCCCAACTCAAAACACAGAGGAAACAGGGAGCAATATGAAAATTATTTGAGAAATTCTAAAATGCTTGGTAATACATTCTGGTGTCTGTTAAGAGCTCTGGACAGTTGTTTTAGACAGAACTCACCATGTACTAAATTCCATCTAAAACAACATTGTAGAAGAAGCACTCTGACATGCCACAAGGAACCGCTTCCTCGTGCACGTCCTTGTTGGTGCTGAAGGATGGGCTGTTTTGCTTGTGAGAGTCACCTTAGAAGGGAGAGGGAAAAGGGTTGAAAGAAAGAGACTTCAAATATTCTACCTGTTTACCCTCTTCATTCTTCCACAATGGGGGATCAAATTAATAAAAAAAACCTCCAAAAATCTGCCAGACCCTGTGTTATAATCAATTTCATCGTTTCAATTAATGTAAGACAATTATTTTTAATTCTATATAATGGTACAAGGAAGTAGGAATAAAAAACCCAAAGAAAAAACCATCAGTGCTTCAGTTTGAAATTCTCCTAGGAAGTCTATATCAGGCAGTATCATAAAATATATATGGAAACTGATTTGAACAGAAATTAAAGGAATTTTATAGTTCCCTAATTGGTTATATTGTGTATATCTTTTTATATTTGTTTGAAAGCTTTTATGTCAAAACTGTGAAAAAGTAAATTAAGTAAAGGAGAGCTCTGAGTAATCAAATCTTATGGTTTACAATTAAATAAATGATGACTCACTTCACTGCAATATGGTTTTATATTTTTCAAAAATAACATTTAGTTAATTTAACACTCAAAGAGTTACATTAATAATATCATTCCAAAAATGAGAAGTAGTTTAGATGTGACGCATTATTTCACTCTGATAGTTAAGTATTGGTTGTTGGTTTGTTTGTTATTTGCATTCAAAGCTACTTTGGGTTAAGTATGATGTAATAAAACATGAATAATAAAACATCTGGTGGTATGAAATGTTAATGTGATGCACCACATTGAATTTAGTGGAAATAGTTTTGAAATTCCCTATAAATCCATTGAGAAGATGTAAATCTTTCCAAACAGAGGTAGTAATCCAGTTCATTTTCAGGAGATGATTATGCTGTGAACTCTGTTATTCAGAAAAAACACTACAACTTTAAAAGATTTAGAATACATTTAAGGAGAAAGCCATGAGGATATTTGGATGAAGAACGAAAGACTGGAGATGCCACATGAAAGTAGTTACACAGCAACTACTACAGTGATACTTACAAATCACTCCATGGCCATGCTACCCTGAAAAAGCCTGATCTCCTCTGATCTCAGAAGCTAAGCAGGGTTGGTCCTGGTTAGTAGTACTTGGATGGGACGAATCTCCTTTCAGGGATAGAAACAGCATTTGAACTTACTCAGCTCAGCTCTATGGCTGAGAGGGAAAGGTTGACAAAACACAGCTATGGGAAGTTCTCAAAACAGTAGATAGCCACTACATTTGGCTGGATACCAGCAAAGCCATCAGATGACATAGGCACTAGAAATCTACTGCATTGGCATGGATATTTTGCACTTTATTGAATTGCAAAGAGACATGAAGAGAGGACACAATCTTTGCAAAAGTTCAATTTGTCCTACAAAAACAACAGATTGGAGGATGTACAATAAGTCAATGAATTTGCCATTCAGAGTGGGGGCAGAGACAGCAAAATGACAATTAGTAAGGGTTGGCAGGCCGAGCAGCACAGCATAGTAGAGAGTGCAACCAAGCCAGGAACCTAGAAGAATGTTAGATGCTGCTATAAGCAAACTGCTGTCCTGTAGCCTGAAGCACCTAACAAAATCTCAGGTTGCCAAGCAACTGTTTATTTTCCTGTAGACTCTACTGAAAATGCATAATAGGCATTTAAAAGTTTGAAAGTCTAATAATAATCTTTTTAAATGCTACTATTACATCTACCGTTGAGAGATTAAAAGCAAAACAGAAGCACCATATTGAACTTTTCTTACAGCAACATTTTTCAAATTATGTTCCATTTCAATGTTTGTTATACAAAATGTATTAAAAGAGAGTTTGTTTTTAAAGCAGGGGTCAGGGAGTAAGAGAGTTCCATGACCAATTTAGGCAACACTAGGTTGAAAATAACAAATCTTATGTGGCCCTTATGCCATACACTGTTGTAAGATTTTTATTTATTTACTTACCTAATATTCACAAAAACTTAAGACGGAAGTACTATTACTATTTGCATTTTACAGATAAGGAAACTGAGTCACAGAAATTGAATAAAGTATCTCATGTCACATAGCTAAAAATCCTTGAAGTCACGGTTTAAACCCAGGGACAGTGACTCCAGGTTTCTGTATTGCCGATTTTTTCAAAGTTTATAATATGCTAACATTTATTATATTTCAGAAGAAACATGGAGTACACTACATCTACTAAACTTATTGGATAATGGAACTCTTTTTCATGGAGTACTTATCAATGGCTCTAAAGACACTAATAATCCATGAAACACATTTTGAGAAATGTTGCTCTAAGTAATTTTTTTTAACTTGGATGCAAGATTAATTTCAACTACTTGGACATTATTTTCTCTGTTTTTGAATTTAAGGTATACAAACACGCATATAGCTATCAGGAATTCTTACAGTTTACAAAAAGTTAACTACTTTCTCCTTGAGTAATTATCAGTTGTATTTGTCTTCATTGGTATCATTTTAAATTGAAAATGTCCCAGCTTTTTAAGCATAATCACTGAGAGAATTATTAATTATCTTGCTGGGACCTCTCAATAGACCATTTCTTATTTATGAAAATCTGAGCTATATGAACTCTTTTAATAGTACATAAACATTCTAATAGCTTCTACATCTCCCTAGGTACCATTCTGAGCATTTTAGAGAGTGTTGCTAGATGTTTCAAGGTAATTTCTAAGCCCATGTAGCCCTGACCTCCCACTGATGATTTTTAAACAAGCAGTGGTACATGCAGAAACTATCACTGTAAGTCTAGGACAGAGCGTGCATTAGATACAGATTAGGGGTGACAAAACACCTCAAATTTCTGACATCAGGACAAAAGTAGCTGCTCCATCTTGAGCTGGCTCAGGAATATAGGAACCTTAAGAACAGAAACAGTAGTCACCTTCCACAGTGCTTCCATCCTAAAGTGCAGGGTTGCTTCAAAGAAAGCAAACCACCAGATAAGATAGCTTCCTGACAGTCTATAACATGTAGCCTCTTAGATGCATATCAATTCAATGAGCCAGAGAAATTTTTGAAGGTAACAATTCACCAGTCAAAATGAGTTTGAATATTATTCTACTATTCAACTGATTTTACCATTTTTAATCTCAAAGAAATTCTGGACACTTTAAAACATATATTTAGGTGTTTGCTTTAGTAGCACATATGCTAAAATTAGGACAAAATAGATAAAATTGCCATGATGCCTGTGTAAGAATAAAATTCAAATTTGTGAAACATTATATATTTTTGGTGATGGTTGCACAAGGGGAATGTAGTAAATGACATTGAACTATACAGTAAAAATCATTAAAATTGTAAACCTTATGCTATGTACATAAGGTTTGTTGTTTATCGCAACAAACAAAAATACATATTTGGTTAGGTCAGTAATCTCCAATAATCAAAATATGACAAGAATATAAAAGGAGGAAAAGATTATTAGCTTCTGCTATACTGCCAAATAGTGGCTTTTTTTTCATTCAATATTTGCTCAAAGAAAGTACTTAAGTTTCATTATGTGAAAATTTTTGCAACGGAACTTGTCTTATTCTCAATTTAAAGAGCACATAAAGTTAACCAGAAGGTGTATGGGTGTAAAAATAAACTTAAGGTCACATCTCAGAGGCTTCCACTTGTATAATATTTAAGGAAATGCTAATTCTTTTAAATTCAAACCTTTTAACAGATTAATTCTAAACCATCAGAGAATGAGAGATAAGGGAGAAAGACTTAATTATGCCCACTTTAACAATAATAATAATATTTAATTATGTGTATAGGTTGCTATATGCTTTGATAAAAAATATTGGTAACTCTGTCTCTATTAGCTATCAGAATGTATTATTACTTCAAGCTACATGCAACAAACAACAATATGAGCACCTGATAATTATGAGTTAGTGCTTGGGTAATAGAAAATAAATCTGAATTAAGTAATTAGGCCAGATCATCAATAGAGCAGACACACACACACACACACACACACACACACACATACACACACATACACGCACACACGCAAATACACACACAGAATAAAAATGATTTTGCAGGGAGCTGGTATCTAATGGATAATTTCTAAGATGGCACATTCTTTCTGGCTTCGTAAGTTCTGTCACAGTCATATTAACCATAAATTCAGAAAGAGATACAAACCATTTTTTCTACTTGCCACAATGGCTTGATGTTGCTAAAGGGGCACACTAACTCAAATGGATCAAATGAAACAGAAGCCATAAAGAAGTTTATCTCTTTCCTAACCTTTTTTTCACTCAGAATGCTAAACATTTTGGTAATAATATGTCTGACCTCAATACTGCTATAGCTAGAAATAAACAAACATACACGGTTGGGAAATAGATGAGAATGGAATGGCCCACCACAGTGTTAAGGACACTACCTCATCTTAATGATGGCACAAGTAACGCCATCTTTTAAGGCTTTGTGAATTCCAATGGCTACTGTTCCTGTGAATGAGATAGTATTCCAGAGCCAACAAAATGAGAACAGAAGCATCATCACAGATTCTAATTCACCAAACTATGTTCTGGTTAATCCCTTTCATTTCAATTGATTTCTTCTTTGTCTTTTTTGTTAACCTGCTAGGTCTTTGATGCCGTTGGAAGGCTATATACTTCCATAAAGACTGTAGTAATTTGTACAACCAAATTGGCATAAATCATGGGATTTCCCAAGTCAAAGGTCCAAATACAAGATGATCTGTACCACCACCCCTCCTCTGGTGATCCTAGTAATGAAATCCCTTCAACTCTGTCCAATTCAACTTCCTCTTAACCAGTTACTACTCTGTACTTCCTTTTTAAAGAACATGGGATCTTAGTTTAATCCGACTAAGTACTATTAGTGAGACGTTTATTTTTTAAAACAATTGCACCATGTATCTCAGGTAAGAGTGACACATTTTAAAACTAATAGTTGCTTTTGCTGGCAATTAAATTGGGAGCATAGGAAGTTTACAAATTTCCATATGAAATAATTAGATCGTATATATAAAGTGTATTTTGCTTTTTAGTTTGAATGCCTACTACCAGTCATTTCAAATACAACAGAAATTTTCAAAAGCAGCTTTTAAATAGTGTTGCTTCAAACTCATACATTTTAAATCTAAAAGTGATATCTTAACTCCATAAAATCAACTAAGAATTTCACGATCACTTTAATAGGTCTACATTGCTTCTCAGCTAGAATACTGGAAGAACTTCCTAAGCCTCTAATTCTATGCCCCTGCAGTCTACCTCATACTCTCTCTCTTATCAGTGATATTTTCATAAACAGCAGTAATTTCACATTCTTCACCTGCACAAAAATGTTTAGGTTTTACCAATTCCTAGAGAATAAAATCCACCACTCTTAATCTGCTATTTACAACCTTTCACAATGTACCCCACCCCTCTTTTCAGGATGAGCACCTACTTTTTCTATCATCTACCCACTACTCTAACCAGACTGAACATTCCATTACCCATACACACTCAGTACTAGATCATCTTCATACTTTGCACATTGGCTCTTGCCTGAAATGCTTTTATCCCCGTGTTGCCTAACCAATCTTTAAAGCACAACTTAAATGCCATCCATTTCAAAATCTTCTTTAATTCTTGCAACTGGAAATAATTCTCTTCTTTGAACTTTCCCATAGTACTTTACATAGATAAATTTACATGAACGTATTTATCACTTTCTTCCTTTTATTATGATTATGTAAGCCTATAAGTAGGCCTCACTTTCCAATCTAAAATGAAGGCTATGAAGGCTATGTAGGCTTCTGCAGAACACTATGTCTTACTCAATATGTTCTCATAGCAGGATATAAAACATTGTGTTGCAGGTAAGCAGTACTTTACAAGTATGTGTGTAATGAATGTACTATTGTACAGAACAGAGATTCAGAAAATGTGATATAAAGATCTTCAGTACTTAGAATATAGCCATGTGTATGAGTAAAACAGTATTCACATACACATACATACACTGACATCAAATACCACTTTTTTCTTTTTAATTGAACTAATCATCATGTGTGTCATGTCCTTTGTTTATTTGACATGTCATGGAAACTTCCCTATAGTTTACTTAACCGATGACAGCAAGAATGAAAAATGTATAATCCTTTCTAGTGGTTTTAAGATATTTTTAAACAAAGCTCTAATTTTTCAAAAATATCTATGGAGAAAAATGTGTTTATCCCTGATTAATCATGGAATAGCTATGACTGGTGAGGGGAAAATTACATTACAAATGAGCACCTACCTGTTATCAAATTACAAGGCATTTTCATCAAAGGACCTAAAAAGGCAGCAGACTGACCAGTTAACATGTTTCCACTGACCTGGGGGGGATTTTTTTCCAGTTAATAGCTTCTGAAGAATGCTTCCTTTTGATTCTTGTCTCTGACACAAAAATGATTGTCCCATTTAACCAGTCTTCTATCACATATATCAGAGAATCCTATTTACTCACACACTACTGGAACATTAAAACACAATAGAGTGATTGTCTCTAGAAGAAAAATTTAAAGATTGACATTTTTTTTACCCCAAAAGGGGGGTGAGATCAAACGCTAACTTTAATAGATGTTTGACTAAGGTCATACTCTTAGGAAATGGAACACTGAAGATGAAAGAAAAGAAATAGGTTTGGCTTTTGATCTCAGCCAAATCCATTTGGCATTGTTTAGCTTTTATATAATACTTTAGTTTTAGGTGATATCATGACTTGAAATGAATTGGCTTTCTTCTTGAGGCTTTAATAACTCTGCATTACTTTGGCATTTAGCAAAGTTTAGTGAAACACATTCATACTTAGTTAGGTTACGGTATTGCAGTTGTTTTAAATGGTTTTTCTTCATCTATAAGTACCATAATCACAAGATGTGTATGATATATTTTCAAAAATGTAAAAGGGAGTTCAAAAACAAAAAAAAAATTTCCCATGAAATGCTTTTCAAAGAAAATCATCATGGAAGTCACTGCAAATTTGTAAATAGTAAAGGGCCCTCTTCATTTTAGGCTGCATTATTCTTGAATGTATGTTTTTTTATGAACTACAACTTTGTGCTATTTTGTAGCTCACCATTGAACAGAGTCAATGTAAGAGGAAATAAAGAACTATTATTGAACACCCACTAGTATATTTCAAGCACCACTTAGGAACATTACATACATTATCTCATTTCATCTTTGAAACGACTCTATAAAAATGCAAGGACTACTATGCCATTTATACAGAGGAAGAAAGTGAGAATAGAAGACATTGATTAGCTCAGGAAAGACCACATAGTGAATAAATAATAAGGCATAGCTTTCACTCAAGCTTTATCTAACTCCAAAGTTCTATTCTTTCCATGCTGCTTTTTAATTATCAAAATCCTAGAACAAAAAACTCTTTTATTTTTAGTACCATTAATTAAGTGACTCTCAAAACTATAGCAATAACTTAAATGAGCTTATGTATACAATATGGACCATTATTTGAGATGCAAAGGAAAACTTATACTATTTAATTTATCAAACACTTGCCCTCTTTCAAATTAACTTCTGCCAAATGCTTACACATTATCACCATGAAAGTTTAAGGTACTGGGTTTTTATTTTTTTAATTATTCCAATAATTGTCTCAATGTGCCACTTCTCTCAGCAGGTGCAAGCTGTCTATAAGTATGTACATCTTGTAATGCTTTGAAGAAAAATAGAACAAGAACATTCTAAGTGACAGCTTCTCATTACCTATCAAAAGGTTTTATCCAGTAGATTATTCTTAAGAAAATGGTCAGCACAGAAATCAGTGATTCTAATGAGAAGATTGATTTTCCAAATGAATAGATTACCAAATCATTTTGGAAAGGAAAAAAAATGGTCAAAGTAAATATCATATATAACAGCCTCTTCTCAATGGATCTTAAACATTTCAGCTATATTGAAAGACCCATTGTTCTTATGTCACACTAGCCTCCAAGAAGGTGGATGACAATCAAAACCATTTAAGGACTCTGGAATGAAAGCTGACAGCTACCCAGAACTGGAGATCCCATCAAATCTACTTGCCTTTGAAAAAAGAGGGATCTATGAGGATGTCCTCTTTCTTTCCTTTCTTTCACTCACTTATTTTTGCTTGTAAGAGATTGTTCAGTAGTATTTCTTTCCCTGTTGTGTTACCCTTACTCCTCAGTCTCTACCCTAGCCTTTCATAGTCTGTCTAAACCACAAACAGAAGGTGCAGTGCAGACAAAAAGGAAAAGGACTTTGTAACTATTCTCTGGAAAAAATCAAAATTTAAACATCCTGAGGAGAGATGGCTCAGATTAAAATATGTTTGAGACTCAGATTTACAATATGTTTGGCATTCTAGTTTCAAAGGGAAAATAAGGGGACACTGAAGTAAAAGGCTCTACTTAGGAGAAGCATGTAAATTACAGAAAACATATCATTAACATTTAGTGGTTGTCTTCTTTGATACATTTTTCTGCAAAAATATATGCACCCCATTTTTTTTAATTCATTTTTATTGTTAGACGTATTGGGGTGACATCTGTTAGCAAGGATTACATAGGTTTCAGGCATACAATTCTACAGTTCATTGTCAACTTGATGTATAATAAGTTCACCACCTAATGTGACTTCTCTTTCCATCACCTTATATTTAGCTTCCCCTCCTCCTCTCCCACCCCCTCCCCTTCCTCCCCTCCCTAACCCACTCGTCCCCAAATAAACATTAAACAATCGATAGTTTAATGCACCCCATTTTTAATTGCAGCACTACTCATGGTGGCCAAGACATGAGAACAAGCAAAGTGTTTGTCAATAGGCGGCTGGATAAAGACGATGTGGCCATACACACAATGGAATAGTACTCAACCATAAGAAAAGATGAAATACAGCCATTTATGACTACCTGGGTGTGTCTGGAGATCATCATGTTAAGCAAAGTAACTCAGACAGGAAAAGCCGAGACCATATGACTTCACTCATATGTGCGATAAAAAACTGAAAGCAACAAGACAAATAAATAAACAAGAACTCATAGACAC
>PVJL010020616.1:0-11768 GCA_004026885.1 Lyroderma lyra
CACAGTGGTTGTACCAGTTTGCACTCCCACCAGCAGTGTACCAGAGTTCCTTTTTCTCCACATCCTCTCCAGCACTTGTTATTCCTTGTCTTGTTGATAATAGCCATTCTCACAGGTGTGAGGTGGTATCTCATTGTGGTTTTGATTTGCATTTCCCTGATAGCTAATGAGGATGAGTATTTTTTCATATGTCTGTTGGACATTTGTATTTCTTCATGGGAGAAGTGTCTGTTTAGGTCCTCTGCCCACTTTTTATTAGATTGTTTGTTTTTGTTTTTGTTAAGTCATATTAGTTCTTTATGTATTTTAGATATTAGACCTTTATCAGATGCATTGTTTGTGAATATTTTCTCCCATTCAGTTGGCCATCTTTTCACTTTGTTTGTGGTTTCTTTTACTGTGCAGAAGCTTTTTAGTTTGATATAGTTCCATGCATTTATTTTTGTTTTTACTTCCCTTGCCTTTGAGGTCAAGTTCATGGTCTTCTTTCAACCCTAGGTCTATAAGTTTAGTACCAATGTTTTCTTCCACACAGTTTATTGTTTCAGGTCTTATATAGAGGTCTTTAATACATTTTTATTTAATTTTAGTGTATGGTGAGAGTTCACAGCTCAGATTCATTCTTTAGCATGTGTTTTTCCAGTTTTCCCAGCGCCATTTACTGAAGAGGCTGTGTCTTCCTCATTGTACAATGTTTTGCTCCTTTATCAAAAATTATTTGTCTGTGTATTTGTGGATTTATTTCTGGGTTTTCAATTCTGTTCCACTGGTCTTGTGTGTCTGTTTTTCTGCCAATACTAAGCTGTTTTAATTATTGATGTTTTGTAGTATAAATTGAAATGGGGCAGTATGATACCACCATCCTTATTCTTTTTATGTAACATTGCTTTGGCAATTTGAGGTCTTTTGTGGTTCCATACAAATCTGACAATTTTTAAAATCTGTTTTGTGAAAGTATGATTGTGGGATTTTGATGGGAATTGCATTAAATATGTAAATTGCTTTGGGTAACACGGCCATTTTAACAATATTAAGTCTTCCTATCCATGAACACAAAATATCTTAATTTCTTTGTGTCCTATTCAATTTCTTTCAAAAGTGTCTTATAGTTTTCTGTGTATAAGTCCATCATGTTCTTTGTTTAGCTAATTCCCAGGTATTTCGTTCTTTTTGTTGCGATAGCAAAAGGTTTTGACCCTCTCATTTCTTTTTCTGAAGATTTATTATTTAAATATAGGAATGTTTTATTTTTGTATGTTGATTTTTTATCCTGTGACTTTACTACATTCATTTATTGTTTCTAATAGTTTTCCAATGGAGTCTTTCGAATTTTCTACATAAAGGATTACGTCATCTGCAAATAGGAGCAATTTTACCTCTTTTCTCCCAATTTGTATACATTTTATTTTTTTCTCTTGCCTGATTGCTCTGTCTAGAATTTCTAGTACTACATTAAATAGCAGTGGTGACAGGGGGCTTCCCTGTCTTGTTCCTGATTTTAGGGGAATGGGCTTCAGTTTTTCCCCATTCAGTATGATATTAGTTGAGGGTTTGTCATATATGGCCTTTATTATGTTTAGATACTTTCCTTGTCTACCCATTTGTTTCAGCGTTTTGATCATAAATGGAAGTTGTATCTTGTTGAATACTTTTTTTTGCACCAACTGATATGATAATATGGTCTTTATCTTTTATTTTGTTTATATGGTGTATTACATTGATTGATTTTTGTATGTTGAACCATCCTTATGCTCCTGGGATGAATCCCACTTGATTACGATATATCGTCTTCTTGATGCATTGTTGTATTCTGTTTTCTAATCTTTTGTTTATGATTTTTGCATCTGTGTTCATCAGAGATATTGGTCTATAGTTTTCTTTTTTGTGTGTTGTCTTTACCGTGCTTTAGTATTAGGGTAATGTTGACCTCATAGAATAAGTTAGGAAGTATTGCCTCATCTTCAATTTTCTGGAAGAGTCTGAAAAAGATAGGTGTTAATTCTTCTTTGAATGTTTGGTAGAACTCATTGGTGAAACCATCTGGTCTGGGGCTTTTGCCTCTAGGGAGGTTATGGATAGTCATTTCAATTTCTTTACTATTGATTGGTCTATTTAGATTATCCAGTTCTTTTTGGTTCAGTCTAGGTAGGCTGTAGGTTTTTAGGAACTTGTCCATTTCTTCTAGGTTCTTAAATTTAGTGGTATAAAGCCCTTCATAATATTTTCTTATAATCCTTTGTATTACTGTGTTATTAGTGGTAATTTCTCCAGTTTCATTTCTAATTTTCGATATTTGTGTCCTTTCCTCTTGCCCTTTTGTTTAGTCTAGCCAGGGATTTGTCAATTTTGTTAACTTTCTCAAAGAACCAGCTCTTTGTAGCATTAATTTTTCCTATTGTCTTTCTGTTCTCCATTTCATTTAGCTCTGCTTTAATTTTTATTATTTCTTTCCTTCTGCTGACTTTGGGTGTTTTTGTCCTTCTTTTTCTAGTTCTTTAAGATGGGATGTTAGAATGTTTACTTGTGATTTTTCTTGTTTCTTAAGATAGATCTGCAATGATATAAATTTCTCTCTTATTACTGCTTTCATGTGTCCCAATAATTTTGATATGTGGTATTTTCATTGTCATTAGTTTCTATGTATTTTTAAATCTTTTATTTGTTCTTTGATCCAGTCATATTTAATAAGATGTTGTTTAATCTCCATGTATATGTGTTTTTTTCTGCTTTCCTTTTACAGTTGATCTCCAGTTTCAGAGCTCTGTGGTCTGAGAATACACTTGGTATGATTTCAAACTTCTTGAATTTGCTGAGGCTACTTTTGTGTCCCAGCATATGGTCTATCTTTGAAAATGTTCCATGTGCACTAGAAAAGAAGGTATAGTCTTTTTTTGCTGGATAAAGTGTCCTGTAAATGTCAATCATGTCCAGTTGCTGTAATGTGTCATTTAGAGCTGTTATTTCCTTATTTACTTTCTGTTTGGATGATCTGTCCATGGCAGTTAAGGGGGTGTTTACATTTCCTACAATGATTGTGCTTTTGTCCATTTCTCCTTTTAGATCTGTTAGTAGGTTGCTTTATATATTTTGGTGCTCCCTGATTGGGAGCATATATATTAATTAGTGTCAAATCTTCTTGTTGTATTGTGCATTTTATCACTATGTAATGTACATCTTTGTCTCTTGTTATGTTTTTTAACCTGAAGTTTGTTTCATCAGATATCAGTATGGCAACTCCTGCTTTTCTCTGGTTATCATTTGGAGTATTGTTTCCCATCCTTTCACTCGGAGTCTGTGTTTGTCCTTATGTCTGAGGTGTGTCTCTTGGAGACAGCCTATGGATGGGTTTTGTTTTTTTAATCCATTCTGCTACTCCATGTATTTTTATTGGTGAGATCAGTCGATTAACATTTAAAGTAATGATTAATATATGAGGATTTCCTATGACTATTACTTCCTTTTTAAATTTTTTTCTTGTTCTGTTTTGTCATCCCCACTCTATTCCAATTATTTTGATGTTTTGTTTCAGGTTGAAGAGCCTCCTTCAGTATTTCTTGAAGTGCTGGTTTTGTGCTGGTGAATTCCATCAGCTTCTGTGCATCTGAGAAGGTCTTTATTCCTCCTTCATATCTGATGGATAATTTTGCTGGATAATTATTCTTGGCTGGAAGTTTCTCTCTTTTAATATTTTGAATATTCAATTCCATTTTCTTCTGGCTTGTAGAGTTTCTGCTGAAAGTCTGATGCCAGCCTGATGGGTTTATTTCTAAAGGTTATAGTTTTTTTCCCCCCCAGCTGTCTTGAGAATTGTCTGTCTTTGGTTTTTTACCTCTTCAGTACTGTGTGTCTTACAGAAGATCTGCTAGGGTTCAGGTATCTAGGGGACTTATATTCTTCTTGAATTTGTGGTTCCAAATCTTTCCATGTGTTTGGAAAGGTCTCATCTACTATTTGTTTGAGTATGTTCTCTGTAGAGTGCTCTGTTCCTTCTTCCAATCCAATTATCCTGATGTTGTTTTACTCATAGAGTCAGATAGTTCTTGCAGGGTTCTTTCAATGCTTTTGGTTCTGTATTTCCTATCTTCCTCATTCTGAGATGTTTCCATGTTCTGATCTTCAACATTACTAACTCTTTCCTCCATCTGGTTGACCCTGTTTTCTATGGCAGTTATTTCATTTCTCACTTCTTTTATTGTATTATTTGTCTCTCGAATTTCCATCTCATTATTCCTTATAGTTTGAATTTCTTTCTTAAACTGTTCCTTTTGTTCATGGATTTCTTTTCTGAGATCATTCATCTCAGCTATGGTGTTTTGTCAGTATGTTTTCATTTTTCTGAGTGCCTTTAGAGTGGCTACTTTATATTCTCTGTCAGTTAGTTTATAAATTTCTAGATCTATAAAATCATTTTCTGGAGATTTTTTATCTTCTTTCTGAGGAGCTTTAAATTCAAAGATTCTCACATTGTCTGTTGTGTTCTTCTTAGGTATGAGGGCTTTATTTCTAGCAGATCCTCTTTATTTTTCTGATTGGTATTTTTGTGGTGTCTTGCTGTAGAGCAGACACTAGGTGGCACTGGGGGGGGTAAGCTGGGGAGAGGGGAAGTGCTTAAGCCATATCTCTGCTCTACAGCAGCATTTAGAGGTGGGGCAGAGCTGTCTGCAGCCTCTCACTTCCTGCAAGTTTGTTGGCAAAGCTGTGGGAAAAGGGGGAGGCCAACAAAATGCAAGCTGAGGACACTCTGCCTCTTGCATTTCATTGGGGAAGTTGGGGGAGACAAAGGAGGCTGATGGGATGCAGGCTGATGCCATTCATGTTGGTTGAGGCAAATTCTGTCAAATCTGCTCTTGTCCCTTCCCTAGCGTTTCACCCCCAGCCAGGTTTCAGCCATTCATTTCCATGGCAACTACTCCAGGCAGCATTTGCCAGTGTGAGCCCCAAACAAGCACGAGTCCCAAGAAGGGTGCCATGTGAGGGGACTGTGCATGCATATGCACCATGAGGCCAGGGGGACACAACATGAGGGGGCCATGCCTGTGCCACCAGCTGAAGTGGGTCTGTGCTAGAGCACCACGTGCTGGCGTCCCTTGAGTTGCGCAGGTGCTGGGAGACCCAATGCTGTATCTGGGGCGCCAATCTCATCTAGGGCAGTTCAGTGCCTCTCTCGGCTTCCTTGATACTCAGAGCCTCAGAGCTCAGCTTCCAGGCTTTGTCTCCAATGCGCCCCTTTTAGGATCAGCTCCCTCACAGTCTCCTCACACTTCCTCTGCTCTGGCTTCCACTCTCATGGCCACTTGGCCTCCCCCCTCCCCTATATCTTGCTGCTCCCTGATTTCATTCTAGTTCCTTCAGTTAGCTGCAGTGGTGTTGGGTTGCAATCCTTCTATGCTCCCTCCCTTCTCTTCCACTTGCCCCCTTTTCTCTAACCTTCAGGTGTTTTCTTGTGTTGCATGGATTTCTCAATTGTCTCTGTGCCACTCAGGGTTTCCCATGTTCAATCCTGTTGGTCGTTTAATTGTATTTTCTGTGAGAGGTTTTAGAGACCTCTCTGGTCGCCATCTTGCCAATCTCTCTGTCCTTCCATTTTGAATGCTAGCCTTGCTGGATACATTATTCTTGGTTGTAGATTCTCGATTTTCATCACATTGAATATGTTTTGCTATTTGCTTCTAGTCTGCAAAGTTTGTGATGAGAAATCATCTGAGAGTCGAATGGGTGTCCCTTATAAGTTACTATTTGCATTTCTCTTGCTGCTTTTAGAATTTTCTTTTTTTCTTTAACTTTTGCCATTTTAATTATGATGTGTCTCTGTGTGTTCTTGTTTGGAATCATCTTGTTTGGGATTCTCTATTTATCCTGAGCTTATCTATCTATTTCCTTTGCCAGGTTGGGTAAATTTTTAGTCATTATTTCTTCAAATAATTTCTTGATCCCTTCTTTTCCTCTGTGCCTTCTGGTACACCTATGATTCAAATATTTATTCATTTAATACCGTACCACCAGAATCTCAAACTATTCTCATTTTGGAGGGGTTCTTTTTCTATTTGTTCTGATTGGGTATTTTCTGCTAGATTTTCTTGCAAATCACTGTTTTGTGCTTCTCCCTCATCTACTCTGATGCATTGCCTATGTGCTGCATTATGTGTTCACCACCCAGAGTCAGTTCTCTTTCCATCGCCATTTATTTGACTCCCTTTCCATCCTCTCCTACCCCCTAACCCCTTGCCCTCAGGTAGCTCCAAAAGTATTGATTATATCCATGCGTGTTTTTGTTGGTGTTGTTGCTTTCAGTTTTATATTCCACATATGAGTGAAGTTATATGGTTCTTGGTTTTTTCTGTCTGACTTATTCATTTCACTTAGCCTGATGTTCTTGAGATCCACCCATTTTATTCATTTTGCCCTAAAGAAACATCTTTCACAGTGATGCTACATTGTCAAAATTAAGAAATTAACATGCTATTATTATTAACCAAACTCCAAACTTTATTCAGATTTGACCAATTTTTTTTTTACCAATATCCTTTTTCTTTCCTAGTATCCAATCTAATATACTACCTTTACTTGAAACTCATTTTTATTTCATACACCAAAAACATCAAATGCACCCTTCAATTCCAGTGGAAAACACTGCACAATTCTCGCAGCAGCTTTCCAAATCTGCTCAAAGAACTTTTTGCTTTTTCAATGACCATCTTCTGGAATGTATAGGCTAGTCAGTTCTTTTGAGTATAAGGAACAGAGAATACCTCAAACTACCTTAAGTAAAGCAATGGGGAGAGCCCATGGGAATTTATGCACAGGAAGCAGAGAATCAAAAAAAAGGAACTGGAAGAACTGTTGGGAATGGAGGAAGTACTCAGGCTTATTCTGAGTCTCTCTCTCTCTCTCTCCCTCTCCCTCTCCCCCAACCCCCTACTTCCCTTCCTTCCTTTCTTCTCTTTGCTTTCCTTTGCACCTCTCTTTTCTCTCCTAACCTAGTTCCTCTACTCAATTGTCCTACTACACATACCCATGTTGGCCAAGTTGGCCCACAGTCCATATAGTATAGCATGTGCCACCATCTGCAACTTCTCTTTCTTAAACCCCAGCTCATATATTCCAGCCAACCCCTAAGTCACGTGGGTACTAGTCAGTTGATGGAAGGTGGTAAAACTTGGTTCTATTTTCCATCCCAATTTACCTTGAATATATCTTTTGTAATTTTGTTGATATTGTGGCAGAAAAGTCAATTTATCTATGATGCAAATTAATGATTTTTCACAGCAGCATTATTAGAATCCACTCATAAAAATTCCAAGAAGGAGGTCATCAAAATTGAACTTTTAATTTTTGAGAGAGAACTAGAAGAGAATAAAATCTATAGGTATTATTAAAAATAGAGTTGCAGAGATTCAGTCTCAAAGGATTTTGGGCAAATTGCATGAGATTCAAACATTCGCCAGAAATTCAGTGGAAACAGAATTTAGCTAATGTCCTAAAACAAAAAGTAAACAGCTAACTCAAATCTGTTAATTAATCTAATAGAACACACTGACCCTTGATGGCTTTTTTCCCCCTTGGGAGAGAAGAAATAACTGCTTATAAAGTAATATTTCATTAAACAGACAGACTGAAATTTATTACAGTTCTTCAAGGATTTTAGGCTTCAGTAAACCAATGGGAAAGTTCTTCCTTGAATACACGTACACATCCTGTTGCCCCATTGACATTTTCCATTCTCCCTTTTGTCCTTTTCCTTCCTCATTCCCACCATAAATCCTTATTCAAACACTTACTACATGCCACAAACTGTTAGGTCTTAGTGAAACAGCAGTTAACCAAAAGTAGTGAAGGCCTCCAGACACATCTTTACAAAATATGCTGCTTTGGTAACACTGATTATTTTGAGTTAAAGGCACTTGAAAACAACAGGTACAAGAAGGGCACTCTGACCTCCCCCTTTTTTTTCTGAAAACAGGAGATGAAACTCCCATGTGAAAGATGCCCTCTCTGTAGCAGAAGAAACACAACATTCTTATCACCAGAGAAGAGGCGCTGAGGCCAGAGAAATTTGTACAGACAGACCTTGTTAAAATAACTCCTATCTTCTTTCAGTGCCCCCATATATTTTAGTTGCTTTTCCATAATTACAAGTTTTTATTCAACCTGGTATATAAGCAGGCTTAGACATTTCTTTGGGTCTTCATTTTCCTCTGAGGACTTCCATGTACATTTTTATTAAATGTAAATTTTTATTAAAATAAAATATGTATGCTTTTCTCCTCTTAATTTTTAAGAGGGTTTCAGGCGGAAACCCTAAGAAGGTAGATTTTACCTCCCCCACAGTAGTAAATAAATAGAGTAGAATGTTAGATGTGTAATATACTTCAGGGAAATAAAAAGCAAGTGAAGTTGGGAGGTCAGGGAGGGCTGGTGAGGGGCACTACGATTTTAAACAAAGTGTCAGGGAAGGGTCACCATGAAAGTATATTTGGTCAAAGGCCAAAGCAGGTATTTGGGAGAACAGCAAATGGAAAAATGCTGCTGGTGGACGAGCCTGGAAGTTTGAGAATAACAAGGATCAGGGTTGGGATTAGGGAAAGGAGAGTTGTGAAAAGGGTTGGAAGCTCTTTCTTTCAAATGTTTATGGTTTGTGTTAACATGAATTTTTTGCATTAGTTTTGATAGTATATTAAAATATTACTTATCTTTGTCACTGAGTTATTTGGTGTCTCAGGGCTAGTGCCTCATGAGCCTCCCTCTAGTCCAGGCCCTAAAGTTGATGTAGGGGACAAGGGGGTGAGTAGGAGAGAGTAGTAGGAAATAATGTCAGGGAAAAGGGGAGGTGGGGATTCTGAGGAGTTTGGTGTTTACTCTGAGTAGGGTGGGAAGTTTCTGGAGGGCTGCAATTCATTTTCTTTTGCTGTCATAACAAATTGCCATAAATTTAGTGGCTTAACTCAAATTTGTATCTTACAGTTAAACAGGTGTGAAGTGCAAGGCCAGTCTCACCAGGCTAGAAATACAAAGCAGGCACATTTTAGCCCCGTTGTCAGGGCTGCACGCCTTACCGGGAGCTCTAGGGGAAAATCTGTTTCCTTGCTCATGGTTTTGTTAGCAGAATTTAGTTGCATGCAATTGTAGGACTGATGTCCCCTTTTGCTAGCTGCTGGCTTGTGGTCCCTTCCTCCATTTTCAAAGCCAGCAGTGGGGGGTTTAGTCCTCCCAGCACAGCTCTATGACCCACTCTTTTGCCTTCTTGCATTTATAAGGACTCATGTGATTAGATTGTACCCGTCTGAAAAATCCAGGATCACCTCCTCATCTCACGGCCCCTACCCTAGGGACACCTGCCAAGTCCCTTTTGCTGTGTAAGGTAACACAGTCACAGGTTCTGGGACTTAGGATGTGGACATCTTTGGGAAACCATTTTTCTGCCCACCACAAGGGCTTTGAACAATGGAGCAATGGTCACTCTAGGGGCTGTGTTGAAGATGGTTGGGGGAGGGGTACAGAAGAGGTAGGGAGGATAAGAGAAGAAACAGGGAATCTGGTAAAGAGGCTAAAGCAGTAATCCAGGAGAGGAATGACGGTGGCTTGGACCAGGGAAGGGACTGTGGAGGAGACAAATGAGGCTGGATAATGTGGTGGTAGGTTTTATGGGTCAGCTTGGCTAGGCTACAGTCCCCAGTTATTCAATTAAACACTAATCTGGGTGTTGCTGTGAAGATGTTTTATAGATGTGATTAAAGTCGCTAATTAGTCGACTTTAACTAAAGGAACTTGTCCTCAGTTCAAGGTGGGCCTGATTCAGCTGAAAGGCCTTACACAGAGCTGAGGGGTCCTTAATGAAGAAAAAACTGTATTGACAGCAGCTTCAGCTTGTGCTAGGAGTTCCTGCCTGCCTTTGCCGATGACCCACCCTACGGACTTTGAACTTGCCTAACCAGCCTCAACAATTAATTAGGCTGATTGCTTACAAGTAATCTTTCAATGTGTATATCCTACTGTTTCTGTTTCTCTTGTTGAACCATACATAGATATACTGAGAACATCTTGTGACTTAGTTTGTTACATTTGTCTGATATACATGGTCTGGCAGAAGTAACACCTTTTTTTATCATCTGGTCATTGATAGATTCAGTATAAAATGTCTCCTGCTCCGCCATCTTCTCCTTTACCCTACTGGGACTCAGTGTAGCCCGGGAAACTGAAGCTTAGCCCGGGAAACAGAAACTTAGCTTGGGAAACTGAAACTTACCCTAGCCCTGACCTTAGCCCAGTAAATTGAAACCTATCCTTGACCAATCAGTAGTGGCCACCTATTCTTCCCTCTGCATTTTGCTGGCCAACCCCTCCTACCTATATAACTGCCCTCTGAATGGTGAGAGCTGCTGTTCTCCCATGGTGAGGCAGCCCGACATCTTGCCCAATAAAGCTTTTTACTGCTGCCCAATGTTTTGGCTCATTTCTATCAGTAATCAATACCAAATCTTTTATTACAAAATCATAAGCATATAATGCTGTAGCATAACAATATCTTAACTACTTTAAAAGGGCATTACTTCTGCCAGATCCTGTAGATACTGACTAATACAGATATGAAATAAATTTTGAATGTGGAACCAACAGAACGGACTGGAAGTGAGATGAGAGAAAGAGAGGAGTCAAGGATGATTCCAAAGTTTTCGCTCTGAGCAGCTAGAAAGATAGCTCACTTGTCTCCTTCTAAGGTAGACATTGTTCTACCAGGAAAGCTACTTGAAAGAGCCCATTCCAGTTACAGTGAGGGAAGATGACCCACTCACCTCCAGGAACACCCCTATCAGCGGGAGGACATGACAGGCAGGAATGGGTGGGTGAGCCTGGCCAGCCCTGAATAGGAAGTCTGCAATCCAAGGGGGCAAATGGGGAATAAAGTCACGACTGTGCTCCATGCCACTCGTTCAGAACTACTGTGGTTTCCATTGCACTTTGGAAGAGCAGATCTTTTTACTCTTCTCCACAGTGAACCCCACTTCTCCCACTGGTCTGCACTCCGTGGGAACCAGTTAGCTGAATCATGAGCTAAAAAACAAGCAAGGAGAGCTGAATAGAGACTTTATGAATAAATGTTGCTCTGTGGACTTTTTTCCTTGTAAAGGAACAGAGCGTGCTTGAAAGCAGAAAGTGAGGTGGTTCTTTTGTTCCTTTTTGGTTTGTTTTTGTTTTTGTTTTTGTTTTCAAATCCTCTCAGAAGGCAGAAAATAAACAGAAAAAACAGAAGAGAGCAGCATTTGTTACGTGTACTGCTCTGGTTAACACAATGGTTGGGCCCCTGGCCCTCTCAAGGCCTCCTAACCTGGCAGTGAATAAAAACTGAAGAAAAGAAAGGAACTTTTCCACAAGTCTGGCAGCTCAGACAGATGCTAAGGTGGCAGAGCTGTGTGGCATCAGTCCACACATGGAAGCCTCCACTTCCTTGTACCTTCTAGAATGCAGTAACCAGAGCTCCAGAAACCTGCAGTGCTGTTCAGGCAAACCTCAACTGCACATCAACTCTTCACAGGGAATCTCAAACCTTCAACCCTGAAGGGGCAGGGTGGGCTTCTCAGTGTCTAGCTCAGTTGTTTCCAGTATAAGTGTTTGAATGGCTCTCCGATAAATAAACCAATAGAGCAATGAAATCTGAAGGGGGCGAAATGTTGTGCTTCTGTGGTCTTATATGTCAACAAAAATTTCTAATCTGAGGTGCTGCAAGAAGGAGAAACTTTATTCAAGAGAACAGTTTGTAAATCCCAGAAAGC
>PVJL010020618.1:0-11731 GCA_004026885.1 Lyroderma lyra
TGCTGGGTGGCTCTGTGGCAACTGGAATAGCCATCAATCAATACCCCACCTACCACCTGAGTGTATGCTTTGTGACTAGGACACCTTTTGCTTTGGTACAACAGGTACCTCATTATTACAAATCAGGCAACTGTCTGAGAAGACATAGAGGCTTTGTGGCTTCAGCTTCTAATCTGAGAATAAGAGATAATACAAAAACTGCAGCAATTCACAAGAGAATGGGCAAAGAAAAAGGTTTTGGAGGAGCTCATCCACCAGGGTGAAAGTACAAATGGCTATTAGAGACTGCAATGAACAAAGGAGACATTAATGTTGTTGGCATAACCATGTAAATGCAGTATATCAGAGTTTGAGTGGACTAGGTAAAGGCCCTTTTGTTTTCCAGATTTTGAAAAATGCATATATATTTAATTAATATAAACAACCAGAAGTTTGAGAAAAAGAGATTTCAGCATGCATTTTGCAGTTCTTCCTACATCTTTTATATATTAAAAGATTTTTGAGTTATCTTTCTTTATAAATTATTTTTTCTTCCTTATACATAGAAATGCAAAAATAATTTTTTACTCTTACTACTGAATTAGTTTACCAAAATATCTTACAAATTTGTATATATTATTGTACATTTAGTTAGTTCATGGAACACAGTCCTCTCACATCTGAATATTGACAGTTTTATTTATTACAATAATTCGTTTTACATATATCCCTGTGTCTCATTGAAAGTGTTGAGTAGAAAATGTGCTGGCAGCCGTTCTTCTGTCACTCACAATCATTGTGCAATGCTTGAATCATTCAATATTAAATGAAAAATGCTTTACTTACAGATCATCTTTAATTAGGTAAGCCCTCATTGTGTTTGATAATAATGAGAATTTTTCTTTTATAATCAAATTGGATTGATTGAATTATAAAATTTGATTACATTCACATTACCTTAATAAACAGCACTCAAAGGAAGTGCCTTATCTTTTTTATGCAATTGTGTTTGGTTTACAAACATTTTTTAAGGTGTCTGCATCTGACTCCATAGGACATATAGAGCCATAATTTCTTATTCTTGTGACACATTTCTCAGTGTTTGTAGTTAATGTCATACTGGGCACATGAATGATCAAGTTATTAAGACCCTAACACATGTCTCAGCAATGATATGACAAAATGTTGGGTTCATTATAGATTACCTTTATCCAGAGTGTCAGTGTTTTCTCCAAGCCTGGAACCACTTGCCACTGCAGAAGTACAGAAAATGTGGAGCAGCACAGAGAGAAGGTCATCTCTCTCTCACCAGCATACCAAAGACTTTTCTCCAGATATAGTGAATTTTCACCCACTTTCCACACTGCACAAGGGTAACTGCAGAGAGGCACTCATGCCTGCACTGAGGCAACGCACTCTATCTAGGTGCCTAACCCCAGAACTCCCTATATAGTGTGAGGACATGCAAATAGAGGCCTGCTCTGTTGATGAATATCAGCCCAGCCCTGACCCTGCAGCTCTGAGACAGAAACCCTAGCTCTGGGATTCCCAGGTGTCCCCAGTCTGGGATCAGGACTAAACACCGACAGCACACCATGGAGTTTGGGCTGAGCTGGGTTATCCTTGTGGCTGTTTTAAGAGGTAATTTATGGAAAAAAAAGAGACTCTGAATATTTGAGTTGAAAATGAATGAAAGAAACAGTGTATGTGTGACTGTTTTCTCACCAGGATGTCTATGTGTTTGTAGGTATCCAGTGTGAGGTACAGCTGATGGAGTCTGGGGGAAAATTTTTGCAGCCTGGAGGGTCTGTGGGACGTTCCTCTGCAGCCTCTGGATTCACCTTCAGTAGCTACCACATGCATTGGGTCTGAAAAGCTCCAAGGAAGGGACTGGAGTGGATGGCATTTATATGGTCTGATGGAAGTAAGAAATACTATGCAGACTCTGAAGGGCTGATTCACCATTTCCAGAGACAACACTAAGAACATGCTGTATCTGCAGATGACCAGCGTAAGAGCTGAGGACACGGCTGTTTATTACTGTGTGAGACACAGTGAAAGGAAGTCAGCATGAGCCCAGACTAAAACCTCCCTGCAGGAGACAGGAGGACTAATCTTTAGGGGTCCACAGGACACTAGAGGGTGCAAAACTCACTAATAAGGTGCAACCAAGAGCACACTGAACTAAGGGACCAGATCTACCAGCATGTGAACATCTGGCTAAGGAAAAAACTTCTGGTTCAGAGCAGTGATTTCCTCAAATATCTCAGCTGCCCCAGGGACAATTTTTGAATTTTCTTTGTGATTTTAATTTCACTTTTTTTCTCCAACTAACAAACAAAGAGGTAACGTTATTTACAATGACTATCAGCAGTGAGTGAAAATTTCTATTTTATAGTTTTTATGTGGCCTCTTATTTCTTGGCAGAAACCATTCTGAGGGCTCTCATCATTTCTGTGGTTCTAAAATATTTCCCATAAAGTGAGACTCCAGTGCAGTGCAGGTCCCTGTGTACTAGGATCTGGCTCTCTGTTCTCCACACCCACAGATGTCTTCACATGGAGACATTCTTCAACTAGGCACAAATGGCCCCACAGAAATATGTTTCACCCTCAAGAAGCTTTACCCTCAGTGTCCTTGTCGTTCCTACTACACGATGACCACTCATTCTTTATTTGCTGAAGTGTAAATTGACACACATACACACACACGAACGTTACCTTTTCTCATTTATTGTTCTAATTTTCACTAAATCTGTCCTAGACTGAGAGCACCATGGGAATGGAGTCTGACATGCTCATAGCTCTTCCCATGGTTCCCAATAAGGAAGGGAGTTTCAGTAAAAATGTGGACATTTGTGTGCCCCACATCATCTCCTAACATCCACCTAGAATGTCTGTTTATTTTTGGACACCCAGGGGAGGTTACATTCAGGGGTTTTTAAGTGTTCCTACTGAGCCCAAATGTCATGGAGACATATGATTCGAGGTCACACACGCACTATTGCCAGACAGGGAGTGTCATTTGAGGACACAGCTGGCTGCTGACCCTGAGCACCACTAACAACACAGAAATCATATAAAAAAGTACACACTGATGAACCCACTGAAACAGAAAACCATGGTTGACACCTCCCAGGTAGTTATGTCAAGACAGAGGTCAGAGAACAGAGTAAGTGTGCTGGTCATTTCTCATTTCACAGTCAACACCCCATATACAGAGTCAGATATTTGTGAACTAAAGGTATGGGAAAGACATTTAGCACTACTGAGACAAAACCTGCAGTTTGAAATAAGTTTAGGAGATATTCTTTCAGTATAGAAAAAAGGAAATGAGACAAGTGTCCTTAAGAAGTCAAATAAGAATGGAGAATGAGTGAATGCTGCTTTTAGTACAAACATTTAATTGTTGTTTTCTGCCTTTTGTTTATACTCTTTCACAGTCTATAAGAGTATCAATTAAAGTAATCATACAATTAAATGGCTAACCATTAAAAATGCCTATGTAGATTCAAGCATCTAAACCCTAATTTTTGTAATTGAAAAGTATTTTAAAGTTTGCAAGTTGTTCTCACCATCTATCCTCATATTCTATTCTATTTCTAGAGCAAAACACTGACATTAATCTTGAATCTTTCATTCTTAAATCTTTGATGAAATAAAAGTAATCTAGATAATGTGCCTGTGTTGTGCACACTCTGTGCCTCAGAGTTATCACTAGGGGGATGGTCATTTTCACAATCCTGGACGAGGATATCTCATGGGATAGGCCTAATTACATGTAGAAAAGGTACTTTCTTGTTAGATAACTGAGCTAAAGATTTGGAAGTCATTTTAAAGCCATTCAACTAAAGAGAACTCAATAATGGAAAATGTGCATTCTTTAGCAGTACATGCTGTGCTCTCAATGTAAAAATTTTCAATTTTATCAAGGACCTCTGCATATTAATTTTTCACTGGGCCCTGACATTGCACAATCACTCTGCTGGTGACTTTAGCTTTAGTCCATGTAAATATCTTTGCTGTAATGCTTCACCATACTCAGGAATATATCCAATTCACAGGGTGATGAAGGTGGGTATATGGAGAAATGTTGATATTTTATATTTACGCAAGCTCATATGTTTAAATTTCTTTGTGGGATATCTGGTCAGAATATGTTGAGAGATTTAGAGACTCAAAGATGGTGGAGAGAGAGGGGATCCCTGAAACTTCTCTTGGAAAATACAGTTGATCAACTGGGATCCAATGCAGAAAACCCTAAGTAGCAGTCTCAGCTGAGAGACCCATGCATTGCAAAATAACAACTGACGGTTAGAGAAAGGCGGCAAATGGGAGAGGAAAAAAGGTGCACAGTCAAGCAGAGACATGGTTGCGGATCAAGACACAACTGGGGCTGACTGAACAACTTAGGATGAATCCAGGGGACACTGGCCAAGGGGGAACATGACACAAGGCAGGTCGGAGGCCAAGTGGTGACAGGAGCAGAGGCAAAAGAGGCTGAAATCCTGTGAGACACTGAGCGAATTGAAACACTGACTGAGCAGCAGTGCTCTAGGGCTCCTGCCAGAGAGCAGTGCCTTGGGTGGCTTAGAGGCTGAACAAAACATCTGAAGTGCCCTGAGTAAGAACAGGGACCCCAACTGCCACATGGCACTATGAAAAGAGGTAGGCTCTGGGGGAGTTTGAAGGTGAAAGCCAGCTACTGTACAAATGCTTATTAGAATAAAACGTGGTCCTGGGTGAAGCACAGACTCAGGAGAAAGGATAAAGCCTGAAGTGCAGGGCACACTCCACCCATGAACAAAGTGATCACAGCATTCCCACATCTTGCCTTGTGGTGTCTCACTCGGGTTCCACTGATGAACAGACTAGTGTTGGAGTGGCATCAGCAACCAGAGGAGCTACCACAGAGAGCAGACAGCCATAGACATCACTACCTCCAAAGCTAGGCTGAAACCAGAAACATTGAACCTGGCTGCTTTCCCTAATTCTCTTCCAATTCTAGTCACCCCAACATGACCTAGTGTCTGCTCTACAGCCAACTGGGTAGGGGGGAAGCAAAGAAAAAAAGCTGCACCTTTTCCAACAAACCCCACACCTGGAAACTGGAAGTAGAGCAAAGGAAAACTCCAAAACACAGACACAGCAGCTCTTCTCTGCACTTACCTCAGAGGCATAGCACACCATCAACCTCCACATTTTCCAAAAGAGGAGGCACGTTGAGACCAAGGCAACTAGATCAAGAGGAGGGAAGCCAAGCTTGCAGGAAAGCTTCCAGTGATACGAGTTCAAGTAACCAAGAGAAAAATACTTAAAAGCACTACAGTGATACCAACTGGGAAGAGAAAGAAAGATTTCTTCAGATCTGCTCATACCCAGGGGGAAAAAACACATAAAATACAATGAGTACCTTAGTATTGAAAGCAGTTTAACAAGAAAATTAAAATCTCCAGAAAAGAAACTTGTGGGTCTGAAAATATATGACCTAAGTGACACAGAATACAAGGCTGAAGTTTTTAAGACACTCAGAGTGCTGAAATAATGTTGACACAGTACACAGACATAGACAGAAAGGAAATCTGTGAACAAAAATAGTATTTTAACAAAGAAATTGAAAATATAAAAAAGAATTAAATATGCATCTGAGAGGTAAACAATGCATTGAAAGAACTGAGAAATGAACTAATTACCATAGGAAATAGGGCCAACTATATGGAGATATGTGCAGCTAAGGAAAACACAGCCTGTTAGCAAGCAAAGTAGGAGAAAGACCTTGGTAGGTGCGGTCCTTGTCCAGGAATATTTCTCATGGTGCCAAGTTTTGTGGTCACACCTGAAATCAAGGTGGCCTTCACATGACATGGTTGTTATGCCCTCACTGTGATCTTTTACATATCAACTGAAGTTCAGAGACTCATTTATACTCACACTGGAGGCATCTAGACAAGCCTAGTAGGCAAAGCAAGTCAATCTTAGGTTGGGCAGAGCAGAGAGAGTAAGATGGTCCTTCACATTGGCCATGAGGTGAGGCTGGGGAAAAATTCTCAAAGGCAAGATAGTTTGGCTTCCAAAGGCAACATAGAAAGAAACACATGTGTACTTTCTATCAACCTGTCAGATTGTGGGGCTAACAGGGAAGTTAGATATCACAAGCCAAATATTAAAAATGGAGTCAGGCTTTTTGTGAGTATTTAAGATAAATTCTGTCTGGGTCTCTAAGAAGCAGAAACCAGAAAGAATCATGTTTGCATGGATTTTGCTAAGAATCACCTGTGTTATTAAAATGCAATGAAGACTAAATAAGGACAGCTGAACTGTCAGATAATAATGCAAATCTTACCTCAAATAAAAAAATAAAATAATGAAAGTTAAGTGGACCTTTTCTAAAGTGCCAAGAAGTTCACACAAATCCAAGCAAAACTATTGGGGTGTCCTGGAGTCAGAGATGCCCATCAGCAGATTTCCATGACACAGTGGTGTATGTATATTGGTTTATGGATTTTATGTATGTAAATTTTGTTTTATTTATTTCTGTGTGGACACAAAAAATAATTATGTGAGCTGCAGTTGATGAATTTTCAAATTTACTTTAATTGATGGAGTTCTTCATTTTGAGGGAAGTCCTGGCACACTGTTGTCTTTCTCAGTAGCAATGGTTTAATGAGAAGTGTCAATACTTCTTCCCTGTTATCATCAGTTTATCTCCATGTACAGATGTCCTGGGTAGAACGTCTTTGACAGTATCACCATTTTTCTCCATTCCCAGGGAAGAATGTAGACTTCCCTGACTTCTAAGTTTGGAGGTACAAGCTTGCCTTTCACATCTCAGAACTGGCATATTCCTTCCCAGATGCAATTTACAGTCAGAGTGTTTTCCAGTGTGTTTTCATCATCAAGCTGCCACGATGTAATGAATTTTGCTTAGGTCTAATTAAAGGGTTCAAAATTAAAATTCCAATTAGGCTTCCACACCTTAGCTCCATTATGAACTCAGAATCATCAAATAGAGAAAATAACTCAATCTTAATCTCCTGGCATCAGGGATTTTTATTATTATTATTTGGTGGAAATTATGGTTAATGATAAATGCTACTTTCAGTTTCCCAATATAACCTCAATATTAGATGATTTAATCTTGGAAACTAAAATAATCACAAAACAAGCCATTTTTATTTTTACTACACTGTGCAAATGTGTGCATATCAATGTAATATCCAGTACCTGTGAGCCCCAACAATGTATTCCTTAGTCCAGTTCCTTGGTGCTCAAATAATTAGTTATCCACATTTGGGCAGATGGTTTTATTTCAAACTACAGTTAGTGCCCTAATTCCCCCACATACCCAAAAGTCTTCTAGGTATGTTGATGGGAAGATAGAACACTTTTTTGGAAATGCCAGATGCAAGATAGACTTCATCGAATATGTCAAAACATCTCCTGAGTGCTCTATGCACTAGCACAGCTCCCATGACAAAATAAGGATAGAAACACCCAAGCTGTTGGAATGGAGTACTGGCCAACAGGGTAACACCAGTAAAAAATGCTCCAGGTGTTGGGGTGGGAAAGGGACCCGTGAAACTGTAACCAGGGAGAATGCTGTGCTGGAGCACTCAAATTTGCAGGATATTTGTCATCAGGCCACTGAGGAGACCTGAATTAGGTGAGTTGTGGTTGTGAGTAGCTTGCAAAGAACCCCTGAGTTCTGAGTGTGGCAGTGTGCAGTAGTATGTTGAAATTGCTGCATGATCCAAGGCTCACTATTAAACAATCACACATGGCTGTATCAGATCCTAAAACACAGTAAATTCTTTCTGATGGGGCAGCTTTTTTTAGTTTGTTGAATCAAAGCAACTGCAGCTTGTTTTCCCTGATCAGGGAAATTGTCCCTCTTTTTTCCTAACTCTAAGGAGAAGTCAGAGAGAAAGCAGCTGATTTGCTGCTGTGTGTGCCCAGGTGGGAGGCCCTGTGATAACCAGGATGACCATTACTCAATACATTTCTTACCAGCTTATTTTATGTACTGTTACAAGGGTACCTTGTACTTTTGCACACCAGGTATCTCACTGTTGCAAAATCAGACAACTTTCTGAGAAACCATATGGTTTTGTGGCTTTTGATTCTCCTCTGAGAATGAGAGATTATAAAATTACAGGGATTCACAAGAGAATACTGAAAGAAAGAGCAGACTTTAGAAAACCTTATCTAGGAGGGTGAAAGTTGAAATGGTGTTTAAGATTTGCAATGAACAAAGCAGACATTGATTTCAATATAACTGCCTCAGTACATCATATCAGAATTTAAACAGACTGGTAGCAGGCCATGCTGTTTTGTTTTATTTTGTTTTGGTTTTGACACTCAAATTTAATGGAAGTAAACAATCTGATGTTTGAAGAGAAGAAATTTAAGAATGAATTTTGTAGTGCTTTTTACATATTGGCTATATTTGAAACTTCTGTGAATGGAATAATTTTTAATTATAGTTTTTCCTCATCTATAGAAATGCAACTACTTCTTTCTTACACTTTGTATCAAGTTATACCTTACTAATTGTTATAACTTTATAATGTACATGTTATTATTTGGGAAGAACACACTCATATCACATGTAAATAATGTCATATTTATTTACTTCATTAAATTATGTCATTTATTTCTTCTTGTCTCATTGAAAATACTTAAGATGTGCTGTTAGCCAATCTTGTCTAATTCACAATTACTGTAAGATGCTTTAATCATTCATGATTTCGTGGGACATGCAATATTTACAGATAGTTTTTATTTAGGTAAGCCATTATTTTTTAATTATAAGAATTTTCTTTTCTAATTAACTGGTTTTTAAAATTTTGTCACTTTCATATTATCTGAATCAATGACTCTCAAATGCAGTGTGTTACCTTTTATGTACAATTGTATTTGTTTTATCAACATTTCTTTAGGATGCTTGCATCTGCCTCCATTAGACACATAGATCCATAATTTCTTGTTCTTGTGACACATTTTATTTTTTTATTGTTAAATTTATTGGGGTGACATTATTTAGTGAAAATTACATAGGCTCCAGGTGAGCAATTCTACATTAGATCCTCCATGCATTGCATTATGTGTTCATCACCCACAGTCAGTTCTCTTACCATCACCATATATTTGTGTCTTTATTTCTTTTTCTCCACCGCCCTTACTCTCAAATAACTACTAAATTATTGACAGTGTCCATAAATTTTGTTTCTTTGTCATTTTCAATGTAATGTGTCATGTATGAATGTAATCATGTAGTTCTTGCTTTTTTTCTGTCTTCCTTATTTCACTTAGCATAATGATCTGCCATATTTTAGAGGAGTTTTTGTTTGTTTTGGTTTTGGTTTTTTATTTTGTTTATTTGCTTATTCTCTTATTTTGATTCCACATATAAGTGAGATAATATGTCATTTGTCTTTCTCAGTCTGACTAATTTCACTTATCACCATATATCTTCTAGTTCCATCCATGTTGCTGCAAAAATGTAAGATTTTATTCTTTTCATGGCTGAGTAATATCTCATTCTGTAAATGTACCACAGCTTCTTTTTCCAATCATTTATGCTGCAATAAACATAGGGGTGCATATATTTTTTAATATTAGTGTTTTGGATTTCTTTCGGTAAATACCCAGGAGTGGATCATAAAGTAGTTCCATTTCTAATATTTTGAGGAACCTCCATACTGTTTTTCATACTGGTGGGGCAAATTGGCAGTCCCACCAGCAGTGTAAAATGGTTCCCTTTTCTCCATATCCTCACCAACATATGTTGTTGGTTGATCTATCAGTTAGTGCCATTCTGATAGGAGAGAGGTGGTATCTCATTGTGGTTTTGATTTGCATTTACCTGATGATGAGTAATGTTGAACATCTTTCATGAGTCTATTGACCATCTGTATGTAGAAATATCTACTCAGGTCTTCTCTTCTTTTCTTAATTGGGTTGTTTGTTTTCTTAGTGTTGAGTTATATGAGTTTCTTATCAATTTTGGATGTTAACCCTTTGTCAGTTGTCTCACTGGAGAATATTTTCTTTCATTTCATGGAATGTCTTTTGTTTTGTTGATGATTTCTTTTGCTGTTAAAAAAAAAAAGATTTTTAGTAGTCTGATGTAGTCCCATTTGTTTTTTGTTTGTTTCCCTTGCCTGAGGAGATATATCATTAAAAGTATTGCTAATGGTAATATTTGACAGGTTACTTTCTACATTTTCTTCTGCAAGTTTTATGGTTTCAGGTCTTATATTTAGTTCTTTTATCTATTCTGAGTTTATTTTTGTATATAGTATAAAAGGTGGTCCAATTTCATTTTTTTACATGTACCTTTCCAGTTTTCCCAACACCATTTGTTAAAAAGACTCTCTTTACCCCAATTTAAGTTCTTGCTTTTTTAATTGTAGATTAGTTGGCCATATAGACATGGCTTTATTTCTGGGCTCTCTTTTCAGTTCCACTAATCTATGTGTCTGTTCTTATGCCAATACCATGATGTTTTGATAACTGTGGCCTTGTTAATATAATTTGATGTGTGGTAGCATGATTCCTCCAACTTTGTTCTTCTTTCTCAGGGTTGCTGTGGCTATTCTAGGTATTTTATGGATCCATATAACTTTTAGGATTATACATTCTATTTCTGTGAAGAATGCCTGGTATTTTGATGGAAATTGCATTGAATCTATTGATTTCTTTGGATAGTATAGACATTTTAATTATATAATTTCTTCCTATCCGTGAGCATGGTATGTGTTTCCATTTATTTGTGTCTTCTTTGACTTCTCTCTTCAGTATCTTATAATTTTCTGAGTAAATGTTTTTTACTTCCCTGGTTAAATTTATTCCCAGGTATTTTTTTATGCAATAGTAAATGGGATTGTTTTCTTAATTTCTCCTTCTGCTAGTTTGTTATTGATGTATAAGAATGCAACTGATTTCTGTATTCTGCTACTTTACTAAATATACTTATCAGTTCCAATAATTTTGGGGTCAAATATATGGGATTCTCTATATACCGTATTATGTCACCTGCAAATAATGATAGTTCATTTTCCTATTTAGATGCTGTCTTGTGTTTTTCTTGTCTGATTGCTGGGGCTAGGACTTCCACTATGATGTTGAGTAAGAGTGGTGAGAGTAATCATCCTTATCTTGCTCCTTATCTGAAGGGAAATGCTTTTAGATTTCCTCCCCTGACTATGATGTTAGCTGAGGGTTTACCATATATAGCTTTTATTAAATTGAGATGTGTTCCTTCTATTCCTGTCTTGTTAAACGTCTTTTATCACAAATGACTACTGAATTTTGTCAAATGCCTTTTCTGTGTCTATTGAAATGATCATGTTTCTTTTTATTGTTTTTATGTGCTGTATCATGTTAATTGATTTTCACATATTGACCAAACTTGTTTCTTAGGAAATTAATCACAACTGATCGTGGTGTATGATTTTTTTAATGTATTGCTGAATTTGATTTGTTAATATTTTATTGAGAATTTCTGCATCTGTGTTCATTAAGGATATTGGCCTATAATTTTCTTTTTTTGTATTGTCTTTATCTGGTTTCAGAATCAGGGTAATGGTGGCCTCATAAAGTGAGTTTTGGAGCCTGCCGTCTTCCTGAACTTTTTGAAATAGCTTGAGATGTACAGATGTTAATTCTTTTTTGAATGTTTAGTAAAATTTACCTATGAAATCATCTGGTCCAATACTTTGTTTGTTGGAAGCTTCTTGATCACTGATTCA
>PVJL010020619.1:0-11709 GCA_004026885.1 Lyroderma lyra
GGGGGGGGGGGGGGGAGTGAGCGCGCGCGCGCGAGCAGGAGCGCGGGAGCGCCAGTTGGAACCACGCCTGGAACACGGCGCTCTGAAACTCTTTATGAAACAACAACAGTAGCCCCGCGCACACTTGTGGAAACCGCGGCCGGGCGAGGTGCAGCGCTTGGCCGAGGACCCCAGCTCCTGAGTGCGGGCCTGGGACTGAACCCGGGTCCCCATCGCCTCCTCCGCACCCCGGGGAGCCTAGCCGCGGGGAGGGCGGCCGAACCGGCCCGACGCGCAGCCGGAGGTCCTCGCCCCGCCCCGGCCCTTGGGGAGGTGGGGGTGGGAAGGGAGGAGCCTCGCGCATGTGCACAGCTGGCGCCCCCCGCCCCCAGCACAGCTGGGACGTGGGCCGCGGCCGGGCGGGCGCAGTCCGGAGCCGGTGGGGGACGCGCCGGGCCCTCCGCAGTCGGTGGGTGCGTCCGAGCGTCCGTGCGCGCCGTGGCCATGGCCGTGCGCCCCGCGCGCCCCTGTGTGCTGGCGCTCGTGCTGTGGTGCGGCTGGGGGGTGCTGGCCGCCGTGGCCCAGAAGCCGGGCGCGGGGTGCCCGAGCCGCTGCCTGTGCTTCCGCAGCACCGTGCGCTGCATGCATCTGCTGCTGGAGGCCGTGCCCGCTGTGGCGCCGCAGACCTCCATCCTGTGAGTCCGCGGGGCGCGGAGGGACCTGGGGAGAAGGGAGAATCGGGGGGGGCGGGGCGTCTGGGGTCCGGGGCGCAGGGACGATCGTGGACGGGGGGAACGTTCGGGGGGTTCGGGCGTCGGGGGGCCGGGAGGGGTCCCGCGGGCCTTTGTCCGCCTTGGTCGGGGCGCGGAGGGCGGCCTCCGGAGCCGCCTTTGTTCGGGGCTCGGAATCTCCCACTGGACCGAGAAGTGGTTGGGGGCAGCCGGGGAAAGCCCCGCTCCGCTGGCGCGCCCCCCTCCCGATCGCTCCCTCCTCGTCCCCCTTTCTCCAGGTCCGGCCCCTCTGCCCCCAAGCGCGGTGCGCCCCTCCTCCTCCTCCGCGTCTCCCCCTTCTCCTTCCTGCCCCTCCCCCTCCCCGGGTCTCCCTCCTGCCCCTTTTCCCGCTGCAGGAACCCCTCCGGTGACCCGCGGCCGCCCTCCCCACCGTGTCCCTGCATCCACCCCCGGCGCCCAGAGCCTCCTGCCCCGGGTGTCCTGGCCCCGCGGGGCGCACGCCCTTCGGGCTCTCCCTGCGCCCGGAGCGCGCCGCGAGGCTGGCCTCTGGCGAGTCCGGGGCAGCCGGGGTCCGAGGGGCTTCGCGCCGGGCGAGTCCTCCCTCGTGTCCTCCCTCTCGTGTCCAGTCGAGACGGGCCGCGATCGCGGGTGAGCCGCACTTCGCCGATACTGGGCGCTCCCGTCGGTACAAAGTACTGCGCGTGGGCCCTGCCCGCTCCCCAGAGGCCGAATGCCGGCCCCTGGCCTGGGGTTCCCCGAGCCCCGGGATGCCGCCGGAGCTCGCTGGGGCCGTGAGGCGTGCGGACGCGACTTTACAGAGGGACTTGCACGGGCTGCTGGGCAGGCGTGCGTTCCAGGCGCCGCCCGTAGCGCCGCGTCCTGCAGCTGCCCCTCGGAATGCCGAAAATAGTTTCCACTTTTCTTGGCCGCGCCGCGTCCTTTTGGCACCGCCGGACGGCCTGCAGAGGTTGTAAAATTGTGAGTGAAAACGATTCAGGAAGTGGGCGGTCAGCGTTCCCACTTCCCCAGCGCAGCGCAAGGGCCGACCCCGCTCCCCGCGGCCGCGCGGCCTCGGGCGGGAGCGCTCGGCCCGCGAAGTCGTTCCCGGGAGACCCGGCGCGCGCACGACCGCGGACGCGAGCGCGGTGCTCCCGCGTGCGCCTCTGGCCAACGCCGGATGCTTAGACGGGGCTCTGCCCTAAGATCTTAACGGATTTTTAAAAAGAGCAAAATGGTTGAAAATTTGGGCGCTGCAGGGCAGAAACGGGGTCCTCCGCCGGCCAGAGCGGTTGTCCAACGGCCCAGGCGGCCCCGGCAGTCCCGGAAGTGCTGGCAGGTCCCGAAAGCGCGTGTTTGTGGCCCCTTCTGCCTCCCGGGTGTGTGTGTGTGTGTGTGTGTGTGTGTGTGTAGGGGGGTCTGCAGTTTTCCGGGTGTTTTACGGTGACCACCCATTCTGTGCCGCAGGCAGCGTGACGCTAAGTGACCAAGCCCCGGGAGAACCACGCAGGTCGCTGTGTAATGATCACACCTATGTCACGACTGTGCAAACCCAGCGCCGGGGGCGTATGCGCCGCCGCGTGGACACCTGCACTGGGCGGGCTGGGTCCCAGAGGGACAGGTTCCACCTGGGGACGTTTGGAGGGTCCTGGTCCCTTGGAGGGCACAGTTGGAGATGAGGGGCCTGAGGCTGGGGAGGAGACAGTGCGGGGGGCGGAGCCTGGACGGAGGGAGTGAGGAGAGGCGGGCTGTGGCCAGGCTGGCGTGGTCTGGGTGGTCCTGTCTGCCCGTTGGGGCGCAGTCACATTACCAGTCCCACCTGACTCACCATCAGCCCTTCCCCCCAGCCCCTGTGCTCGTGATACCCCCTTGTGTTCCACTGAAAGTAATCCGTAGAAATTGGGGACTTAAGGTGACCCCAGAGCTCGTGGGGCCTCCAACCATCACATCATCCCTTGGCTTTCACCCCCCCCACACCAGAATGGTAAGTCCAGTGGCTACAAATGTATCAGACCTCTCTCCCCTCACAGGGTGTCCAGGGTGTGACGGGGATTGTCCTGAATGAGTTCTGGTTTCAGAAAGTAATGATCTGAGACCCACTGGGGACGGAGGCGCGGCGTGACCCTGGGTCAGGCCCTCGGGACAGCATGAGCGTGAGCTACAGGCCTGCTGGGTGCCCCGGGCCTGGCGTCCTTGGGTCCTCGGGTTCTTGGGTCCTGGGGTCCTGGGGTCTTTGGGTCCTCGCGTCTTTGGGTCCTGGGGTCCTCGGGTCCTCAGGTCCTGGGGTCCTCAAGTCCTTGGGTCCTTGGGTCCTTGGATCCTGGGGTCCTCGAGTCCTTGGGTCCTGGGTCCTCGGGTCCTGGGGTCCTTGGGTCCTCGGATCTTTGGGTCCTGGGGTCCTCGGGTCCTTGGCCATCAGCTCAGCTCAGGAGGTTGCGCTTTGGGTGTCACACTTGATTCAGTACCGCAGTAGGAGTTTGTCACTGTGATGACAGAAAGTTGGTGTTAAGACTGCCCCTGCTGCTTTCCTCTGTCTGTCACCGCGCTGGGGTCCTGGCCCCCCGCCTTCCCCACTATTCTCCCTGCGGCCTCCACTGTGAGCTTGTGGGCATGGGTGCTCAGCACTGACCCCGCCCCACGTCCAGGCTGTCCCAAACTGCTGAGCAATCTCAGACGGCGTCTGTGTGATGGGAACCTAGGGCGGGAGGGGCCTGGGGGTGTGGGCTGGGGTACGGGCTGGGGTGCGTGCTGAGGTGCGCTGGAGACTGTGTGCCAGGCACACAGCCGTGCCCACACCCCGTGATTTCTGGTCACCCACCGTCTTTGTGCTGTGTCTGGTTCCCACCACCCGGGACGCCCACAGAGACGAGGACATGGCCGTGCGCTGGCCGCGCGGTCGGGGTGAGCAGATGTCCATAGTCAGGCCCATGTGCACACGGGTGGAAGGGGCTGGTGTCCCCGCTCCATGCCCCAGGGACGGGAGACTGTCCCCTGCACCCCAGCGCCTTGCCCAGCAGCCCCAACCGTGGCCGTCAGGTGAGGTGCGGGCCCAGCGGGGTGGGCAGTCCCTGGCCCTGGGCCATCCTGCTCCCAGGGGGCAGGCCCGGGTGTGCCAGCACGGTGACTACACCTCCTGTCCCCTCTGCTGCTGTGTGGGGCACCCCTGCACGCCCGGACAGCGGTCGGAGGCTTCACCGGAGCAAGTGACCGCCGATGTTTAAATTCCTCGTTGTGAGGAAGCCCGAGGCCTCACGGTCAGCGGAATAGTTACTGTTTGACATCACGGAGGTGCGGGTGCAGCACCCCCTTGTCCGTGCCGTCTCCGTGGCTTTGGTCACCTGCGGTCAGCCTCTCCCTGAACATACCCCGTGGAAAATTCCAGAAATCAGCCACCCGTAAGCTTTGCATTGCACCCCTCTCCGAGCAGCGTCACGCGGCCTGGAGCGCGAACCCCCCACCGCCGTCCAGCCCGGCGCCCACTGACCGCACCTGCTCCCCTCCTCCGCATGAGTCCACCAGCGGCGGCTGGTCCCTGGGCTTCACGTCACTGGCCTCCACTTAGTGGTCCCCCCCAGTCACAGGGGGCTGCGGCTGGGACCCGCTGGGGGGACCTGTGCGTGCTCCCGGGCAGAGGCCGTGTGCCTGCCACCTCCAGCGCGGTGCGTCGCCGTGTGCCCGTCCCCTGTGCGCGGCGATGAAGGGGACCGCGCATCTGAAAGCAGCCTGCCCTCCGTCCCAGGCGTCTGGGGACTCACCCCCTGCTATAAGGGGGACGCTGCACCTTCTCCTCACGAAGCCGTGGGTCCCGGGTCCCCTCCCCACAGCTCTGTGGCCAGGCAGGTGTCGGGGCGACAGGCTGTGCTTGGGGGACGCCTGAGTGGGACGCGGTGGGACCTGCCACCGGGAGTGTGCAGCCGCCGCCGTGGCCTCCGAGGACCCGTGTGTGTGTGTGTGTGTGTGTGTGTGTGTGTGTGTGTGAGACGGCCAGCAGCTCTGGGACCTGGAGGGGCCCCTGCGTGTCTCTGCGCTTCACAGCCCGGAGGGTGTGGTCTCCTCAACCCCACTGTCCAGGGGGCCGAGCGTTTGCCTCATGACACCTTCGGGGTACACACAAAACGGGGTCTTTAAAAATACCAATTTTGGTGCATTCGATTTAAAAGCAGCTAAACTTTGCGGAAAGTGGCGCTTAGGCCGCCGGGGCACTTGGCGTGTCGCAGGACTTCCTCCAGGGCCGGTCACTTCCCTGGGCAGGGACCGCTGGCCCTGAGCTCCGCGTGTGCACTGCGTGTCCCTGTGTCACGGCGCGGGGGACGTGTCACGGCGGGGCGGGGGTGCCGCCGTGGTGTTTGATGCACCACATCGAACTTTCCCGGGGCAGAACGGTCGCCAACAGGACTTCCCCGAGCGTGACTGTTGCCAAATAGCATTTGTAGCTTCAGCTTAATTTTGGAAAGTGCAAGTCACACTGTGCGTCCCCTGGTCCCCTGGCCTCCCTTCAGGTGCCGCAGCTCCACTCACCACGCGGCAGGTCCTGGTGACGTCAGTGAGACTGCTGTCTCCGCCGCCAGTTCCCAGGCCCCTTCCGCTGGCCTTGACGTGGGGCCGGTTCTCATGGCAGGTCGATGCGCAGTGAGTTCCGGGAATTGCTGCCTCCCGCGCTGCTCCCCAGCACCCCTACTTAAGGGGGGAGAAGCAGGAGAAGGGGCCCCCCGGGACTCAGCCAGAGCCCGCGGGTGAGGCATGGCCAGGCCCCGCGTGTCCCCGGCGTGCTGCTGACCTGCGTGTGGAGTCGCCTCCTACTCCTCCTCGTGGTTTGTGCAGGTCACTTGTGTCCTGACGGCCATGGGGGCCACGCCCTGGAGCTGGGGGCCCCGTCTGGGGGGCCCATGGCTGCGTCTGAGCCCACACGGCTCCCAGGCCCGGAGGGCCCAGCAGGGCCAGCGTGTCCCGTGCTGCAGTGATGCTGTCCCCGACTGTGACCTTTGGGTGAATTTTCATTTAAGGAAAAAAAAATAAAAGCCTTGTTGACTGACAGCTACAAGGGTGTGTGTGTTTGAAGTGCCGTCGGGTGAGTTTTGACACGGGTGAGTTTTGACACACGTCTCTTCTGTGAGGACACAATCAGGATAATGAGGGTCCCCCGCCCCCCCTGAGCGCCCTGGCCCACGGCCACTCTCCCGGGACGGTCTTTGTTCTCTCTTCCTGGAATGCCTTTGTCTGGTTGCTGCCTTTCGGGGGAGGGCGGGCCTCCAGGGGGACTGCAGGGGCACATTTGGGAGCGTGTGGGGACAGTGGCATCTCAGTTCCTCCCCGAAGGTCAGGGGACACTTCCCAGGGGAGCCCCCCGGGGCGGGGGGCTGTCTGTGTGGGAGGAGCTCCAACCACCGTCCCAGTGTCTGCAGTGTCTGCAGTGAGGGCCACTCTGGGGAGCCCTGGGCGTGGCACGTGGCCCCCGGGGGGGCTCGTCCGTGTCGCCTGGGTGTCGTCCGTGTCACCTGGGTGTCGGAATGTCATCCTCAGTGCCTGGGGCCCTGTGGCGATGTCACTTGTCTAGTCCCTCCTGTGAGGAAGCTGTGTCTCTGCTCCCGCCTGGCAGCCGGCCACGGGGTCATCAGCTGTGCTGACCTTTGCAGAAGCCCGGGGCTCGCAGCCCACGACCTCCCCCGTGCCCCAGGTCCGTGTCCTGACCCCTGCCTCGGTCCTGGGCCTGCGCCCTCTCCCGCCCGGGGTCCTGTGGGCCCTGCTGGCGGTCCGCACACGCGCGCTGGCCCGGGCTGGGCTGCAGTCCCGCGGACCCCGCCCTCCGTGCCCCGAGCCCCGTGTCTGTCTGTCCTGCGAGTCCCGGAGGCCTCTCGTCCCTGGGCCTCGGCCGGGGCGGTCGCGTGGGCACCGGGTTCTGCTGTCGGCCGCGGGCACCGCCTGGAGACCAGCGGTTTCTCCGGCCTCCTGGTGGTCTCAGAGGTGGGTGGGTTACGCCCTCTTGTCCGAAGAGGCCGAAGGCCGTCCCCTGCTTTGTTTTCTGGGTTTTGGGGTTTTTTTGGGTAATTTTTAAGAACCTTTGCCATTTTTTGCTGCAAAGTGCGGTAAAGCGTGAGTCACTGCTGAAAGGGGCAGTGAGTGTGCTCGCATGCCCGGTCCCGGGTCACTGCCGAAGTGACGCAGAGCCTGTGCAGGAACCCCTGGGCCTGGGGTTCCCCAGGGGGCGGAGCCACGCTCCTGCCGGCCGGCTTGTCAGGACACGCTGCCCGGAGCTGCGGCCGCGCAGGACCCCGCCTTCCTGTTTACTTCCCGGGATCCTGGAGGCCTGTACGCGCTGCCCTCCCTGCCCTCCCGGGGAGCTGCCGCCTCCACCCAGCCCCTCCGAGCGCCAGGCGTCCGCCCGCAGGGCTGAGGAGGGCGCCCCCGGCCCCCCAGCCGGCCCCCCCGGCCCCCCAGCCGCCCCCCCGGCCCCCCAGCCGGCCCCCCCGGCCCCCCAGCCGGCCCCCAGCCGCCGCCCTGGGCGTTGGGAAACCTGCCCCCTCACCTACTGCACTGTGCCTTCCGGGCTCCCTTTCTGTCACAACACACTGTAAAGCACGGAGGGAAGTCGTGCACGGTCACGGCAGGAGGCGGGAGCTGCAGACGGGCAGCACAGAACAAGTCACTCGGGCTCTTACGGGGGGAAGCGTTAGCGTGTGGTCGAACGCACGCCCCATCCTGCGCGTGCTGGGCACGCGTATCAGGGTGTCTGAGTGTCCGCCCGTGTCCACCCGTGTCTGTGTCCATCTGCACGACGCCTCCAGTCATTGGTCACCCCGTCTGTCACCTATGCAGGCACGTGTGCTTCTCCAACAATGGGCTCCTGAGTGACGCCCTGTGCTGTAGTTAAAGCCCTGCCGCACGCTGTGGCCCTGTGTCTCGGCCACCAGCAGAGTTCGGCACCGTCGTTCATGGCCACAGGGTGTATATTTGTTTAGAATCGCAAACGTGTCCATCCTGATGCTCCCTGTGGGTCGTTTCTAGTTTGCCCCGTCTGCTACTGTAGCAGCACCTCCCGCACGCCGTGGGACAGAGCGCTGTCGTTTGGGACACCCTAGGGAGCATCTCGATGTCCCGGGACGGGGACACGGCCCTGCACTCAGACCTGCGCCCCGGCCGGTCTGACAGAGGGCGGAGGTGGCCTGCCGTGGGCGGCCCTGCCTGGGGACCCTGGGGAAGAGGACGGAGGAAGGCGTGCACGTGGGTGTCCTCACGCAGGGCGCCACACAGCGGAAGCCACCGCTCACTGTCACCATCTGCGTTGGTCGCACCTGCGGGTTGAGTGGGTGCCTGCAGAGGGGCCCCAAGGGGCAGCAGGCGCCTGGCCGGCCCGGGAACGACCGGGAGCCGGGGGCACGTGGCGTGGCCACGAGGGCCGGCTGTGAGCTCACAGGGCGTGGCTGCTTCGGTGTTTGTGCGCCGACGGGACTTGAAGCAGATACTTGGGCTGCAAACAGGAAATGCCAGGAAGCGGCGTTCTCGGTGCGTTTTAGAGACGCGGGAGAAGCGTTTGGAGTTCCTCGTGGGGACGCACCTGCAGGGGCGGCACCCAGGGAACGCTCCGGAATTCCGCACCCCATTCTCTCCCCAGCTTCTCCGTGTGGCCCAGATGGGACGTTCCCCAGCCGTGTGGCCCAGATGGGACGTTGGTTACCTGCTAGGCGTTCAGGACGGTGGAGACGGACGTTCTGTCACTGTCAACACGCGCAAGGCCGGCCGTGTGGGCAGAGACGGGACGGCTTTGTGCGTCCCGTGCTGGGGAGCCCTTGGAGGGTGCTTCCTCGCGCCGTGGACCAGTCCCAGCCCCGAGGCAGGGATTCCTGCACTCGCAGATGCCGCGGAAGGAAACGGCACCGACCCTGATGTGAGCGTGTGCGTGCGTGTCGCCTCGTCACCGCTTCCTTTCCGGAAAGGGGACCTCGATGGGGCTTATCGCTTCCTGGAGTGAAACAATATTTCTGGAAACCTGTAAGCAGCTGAGCATTCGTTTAACTTTTAAAAATAGCCGTTAAAGTGGATACAGTTAGTCATCGTTGTTACTCAGACCGGGGGCTGTTTGTGTTGGCACGGCAACTGCAGCCTGAAGATGAACCTGCAGCCGTTGTGTCCTTGTGCGCGTCTCTTTGTTGTGTCATTTTCTTAGGTCACTGCGTGCGTCAGCCCGTCTGTCCACCCTCCCCCCCGTGGGTCACACGACCGTCCGTCCACCTATACCCACCGCAGCCATTTCTCCGTCCGTCCCCCCAGCCGCCTCTCCACCCACCCACGTGTCCGTTCATCCGTCCATCCAAGGTCCCTCCCAGGGATGGGGACCTGTGACATGTCCCCCGGCTGGGGCCTGTCCCTCTGGGGTCACTGCCTGTCGACTGCAGTTTATGACCCACTGCCGTAGGGACGGCCTTCAGTGACAACTGATTTGAGGCCTTTGGGAAAACAAGCCCACTCGGCCGCCGTTGGGACACCAGCACTCGGCCACTTTCTCAGCCCGGTCGGTGCTGCGGCCGCGACTCTGCCGCCCGGGGCCGTGCTGGGCGTGCGTCCGGGCGGGGACGGGGTCTCGGCCAGGTCCGTGCCATGCTGGGCGTGCGTCCGGCTGGGGACGGGGTCTCGGCCAGGTCTGTGCGGTGCTGGGCGTGCGTCCGGCTGGGGACGGGGTCTACCCACTTCCCTGGTGGAACTCGGAGAGCGCGTCCGTGCCGTTCAGATCGCAGTGTTTATCGTCCCTGCGTTCTGTGCTGGGGAACTCGACGAGTCAGCTTGGCCCGGCCTCAGTCCCTAGCTAGTTGGTCAAATGTTATTCTAGAAGTTTCTATGAAGGTATTTTTTGGATGAGAGTAACATTTAAATCAGTAGCCTTTGAGGGGCTCCCGGTGGTGCAGTGGCCAGGCTTCGGCGCTCTCAACACCGTGGCCTCGGTTTGATCCCCAGCCAGGGAGCCACCAAAAGACAAAACACAAAACCGGACGTAAATCAGTGGCCTTTGAGTAAAGCAGTGTGGGTGCCCCGCCCCCCATCAGCCGGGGGGCTTGGGGGAAGAAGACTGACACGCCCCGAGGAGGAGTCCGCGGCCCCTCAGAAAGCACCGCCCCCCTGCAATGCCCCGTGGGCCAGAGCATGGCCCTGTCTCTGTCCCTGTCCGCCTCCCCACCCTCCCTCCCTGTCACCTCTGGCTCTGTGTCCTGGGGACCCTGTTGATGGACACGTGACCCTGGCCCGCCCACTACAGCCGCCTGCACCTGGCCCGCATGCTGGCCGGTCACTCCAGCAGGCCTCTGGGGAGGTGTGACCAGCGAAGGCCCAGGGCACCGACGGCTGAGAGGCTGCAGGGACTGACCGGGCCGTGAGGACACAGTGCTCCCAGGACTCCCGGGGGGCCGAGGGCAGCTGGCACCAGGACCCCTGGGCCCCCGGGGAGTGTGTGTGGCCCCGGACAGACCCCGGGAGGGTCAGGGTCTGCAGCGCCTCCGTCCTGTCGGGGACGCACGTCGCTGAGTGAGTTTTACTCCTTGAGCCCAAAACGGCCCACGAGGCTCCTTGACGGCCGAGTTGTAAAACGGGAAGAGGGAGTGTGTCCGTCACTCGTCACCGGAGAGCTCCGGGGAGGCCTTGGGCACATGGGGGAGGCACCCCAGGAGCCCCTTGCTCCAGACGAAGCCACGGCGGCGGGGTCACGCGCCCCCAATGGCAAGTCCGGGCCGACGGGGCGGGGGCACCCAGGGTCAGCACCGGCGGTGACTCAGCTCTTGGCCCTCCGGTGCAGTCGTGCCTGCGTGTCTGGTGGGAACTGAGAGATCCGGGAGGTGCTGCCAAGGTCTGTCGGCCAGTGTGCGGGGCCCCCCGGGCTCGGGGACGTGTTCACTGGGTGAAAAGCCCAGGCCCGTGCGGTCAGGTGGCCCCGGGGACCCACAGGGCTCTGATGAGGGGCCCGAATGCAGGCGGGGGGCGGGGGCGGGATCTGGGGCCTCAGAGCTCCTGTGACACCAGGGCTTGTGATCACGGTGACAGCTTGTCCCAGTCGCTGGGTTGATTCTGCTGACCCAGCTGGTTCACACCAGGAACCGTCACTCCCCCCGTGTGTCCCCACGTCGCCCCCCCCATCACGCTGGACCTTCTGCGTCACCCCAAGCAGAACCACGGGCCACTGAATTGGACACATGTTGAATTCTCGGGGGGCCATGCTCCTGTCGGGGTGGAGAGCGTGCCAGTGGGTGCCGAGAGCCGTCAGACAGGCCCACGTGGGTGAGGCATTGGGACCTCAGGTCCGGTGACGGCGTGAGCGTGGCCTGGGGGGCAGAGGGGGACTGCCCCCACTTCCCGAGAACTGGACCCCAGGAAGGAAGCAAATTGGGGCACCATGTCACTGCTGTCCCCTAAGGCAGAGCCTGCGAACTGCAGTGACTCAAACACAGGGCCCTGAGCGCCTGGTCAGCAAGAAGCTGCTCCGCAGACCAACCCAAGTCCGGAGGGGCCGTGACCTTGAAACGAGGGCGGTGAATGTCGCGGGAGAAGCACCAACTGGCTCTGCGCCCGATGCAGCCCCACGTCCCCGCGTGGTTCCTGGGCCGTCACAGCTCAGCGCGGGGACCTGGTGGGGCTGTGTCGTCTCTGTCGGCAGCAGGACGCCCACGGTCGGGGGCCAGTGGGGCCGGTTCCTTCTGGGCCCCGAGGAGGCCCCCCCCCCAGCTCCCCAGCTCCCAGGGGCTGTGCACAGTCCTGGCACCCACACAGGTCACCGCGGCCTCCCCGGGACTGTCCCCCTCATACACGTCACCGCGGCCCCGGGGGACCGTCCCCTCATACACGTCACCGTAGCCTCCCCGGGACTGTCCCCCTCATACACATCACCGCAGCCTCCCCGGGGGACCGTCCCCGCATACACGTCACCGCGGCCCCGGGGGACCGTCCCCGCATACATGTCACCGCGGCCCCGGGGGACCGTCCCCGCATACACGTCACCGCGGCCCCGGGGGACCGTCCCCCTCAT